>JADNYV010000087.1:0-145251 GCA_015501055.1 Mucidula mucida
CCCCGACTGCCATGCAGGAACAGACTTATGAAGTTGGTACGCGCCGTCTCGCAATGATACATGCATTCTTTGACTGGTTGCCCTCTTAGTAGTCATACTAGCGGTGCGCGGCCGGTTGAAATACAAATCACCCGTTCGTTTTCTTGGTTTTGCTCCCGTCCTCCTCCTCTGATGCCTAACGTAGGAATATTTCGTCAAGTGGTATGGCTATCCGGACTCGGAGAACTCGTGAGTCGATATGCGTGCTGCTGACAGCGACAGTCACCAATCACCTTTTGCAGCTGGGAGCCCCCGTCGACGTTCAAACCTGGCATGAGAGACCTCTTGAAGGCAGTATGGACGCAAATCAAAGAACAAGAAGGGCTCACTATGGATGACTTCGCAAGGTCATCCTTGAAAGTCGAACTTGACCCACTGTGGATTAGTACGGCGTGATCTCTGAATGCACGACCAAGGCTAAAGCATGTTCTTCAGAGCAACGAGTTCATTACTTCTATCAAGTATACAAGAACGGCATAACAAGCGGCTCCTATCCAATCCACGGTCATACCTCGACTCAGCATTCTTTGAAACGCAAGGTATGCTGGCGTTCTTTCACTATTCTAATTTGAGACTTATTAATCAACTCAGCGAGATCACTCAGAACCCGAAAAACGGAAGCCTTCTTCGTTGGTGGTCGGGTGCAATCCCATAATTGAGTTTACATCATTTGACTTTGCCCAGATACAATTACCTGCAGTGAAAGCGCCAGAAAGCCGCTCTTCAAACTCGAGTGATAGTTTCATGACCGAGGTGACTCCTGATGATTCGGATACGAACATGCCTTCAACAAGGTTCGAACCTCCCGTTTGTCCAAAGCGCACCACGGATTCCTCAATAAAACTCCTCCCCCCATCTGGACATGACACAAGGAACGACTTTTCGGACGACGACGACGAACACTATAGAGGGTTGTTTTCAAGCGGGAGTGATGATACCATTAGTGAACCATCCCCTCGACACCCCATCTCCCCCGAGCTTGCAGTCGAGACGAATGCCCCACCCAATGAAATCACATCCTCCAGCCTTGAGGGACACCTCTCCATCTACAACGACGACAACGACATGTCAACCGAAGAATCTCGGCATTCTGAAGTATTGTCCGATCCTGTTTGGGAGGGAAGCGTATTCCTCATTTCTGGAAACCTGATTCGTCAACATTGCGGACGTGTTGCGATGAGACTTCTTTGCCCTACGATGGGCAAGTCAAACACGAATCATTGTTTTCCGCAGCTGCAATTGACTGTGGAACGTTTCTATCGGTTTTCGCTCGTCGCGCGCCTCATACAGAATGTCGATGTTAGCGTAAAGACGCTAGGATCGTTAAGCGAAGCGCCGGAGAATTCGAACCACCTCGATATCCTTCAGCAGTATATGATGCGCACCAGAATGGTATCTTCGTCGTCTTACACCTAATCGTTACTGACACATTCTTTAGGTTGCTACAAGCCCGCGCAAAATAATAGGTCGTAGACAAACCATGTGGATCTTGTTCTGTTCGAATATGACAGATGACCTCGGCCTTAATGAATGGGGCGTACCCACAACACCTCTGGCTGTCGCAGTGGTCGAATTTGGGCACCCATCTCGAGCCCCAAGAGCGCGTAAATCCATCTCTCGTCCACCAAGTGTCTTGGCAGCGATACTTACACACATCCCCACGGTGGATATTCGTGCTCGGCAGTACCTCAGGATCGTGCAGTTTCCCGAGTGGCTGCATCGTGGGATCGTAGCAATTCAGCACGCCCTTTTTTATGCGATGGATACCGAAAACGTACCTCTGCGATCTCAATTACAACGAGATTTCGATGCTCTGTTAAATATCCTCCCTATATATTCCCATCTCCAGCCGTCGACTAATGCGTCTGACGCTACCATCGTCTTTATGCACTTCAGTGCTCTTGGAAAACCGAGTCGGCTGCCTTTACGAGAGATGAGGAAACGCAGGACGCCCATTTTCATCGGATTTGGGAGAACGATTTCAAAGAATCCCAAGTTTGCTGTGCTGTTTCGTTCTGGTAAGTCCTCATCCTTGAAAATACTGGCAGACACAATGCTGAAATGGGAGTCAGGTGATTTGATCACATTTTCGCCAGCGGTCTTGTGTGAAGAACCTCTGCGAATCCTTGATATAATTGCGAGAGTACGAGAAATGGGCCGCGGATGGAGAGTGTACGTGCCGACTTATATTTTGGGCGCGGCTTTCGTCCAATATAAGGATTACCGATCGGAAAGCAAGGTCGTACAAGCATATACAAGGTATGACAACACTTCATACAGTTTGCGATACCAACATACCGCCATTAGGGGAACGTTTGCATTCGAATGGATCCTAGACGCCGTAGTCGCGGGAGATTTGGAGATGACTTTCGGTCTTCTCCATCGGCGCGCTCCCGTGTATACGTGCGACACGGACTTGATCCTGCGGAGATGTTTGGACGACTATGCTGAGTCCAAGCAATGGCTTGCTATGCCTGAGGCGGCAATTTCGAAGGAGATGCTGTTGCGACAGAGATCAGTGAGCATTAGTGCGCAGTTTAGGAGGTATGTTGTCTTGGATATTGAACAGGCTACGAGGGTTGAGGATGAGGTAAGAAAGGTCATCATCGCGCGGTGCCCGAATGAGTGCTGATTTTGTTCCAGTTTGAATGGCTTACTTGTAAGGAGTTTGTGGACAGTCTGTAACAACATGTATTGTAAGCGACAAAACGACGTAGGCACTAGGCTTCCCATCATCTTTCGTTCCGAGCGTTCCATCGATTCATTTTAACGAGCGTGATGAAAGATTGTTCGTTTCGTCAAAACCTGGCTGCTCGTCTCCGCCGATGATGATTGAAGTCTAGACTGCGAGCAAAATGCAACTTCGCGCAAGTCAGGATGGATCGACAGTGGTATTACCTGCGTATAGTGACGGTTGGATGGATGGTACTTGATGGCTTGGCCTTCTTATGTATGGTCGATATTCGGACGGATATGGCACTCGAAGGTCCCGTCGCGGCTGTTTCACGCAGTGCATGGGCGTCAGGACTGTTATTTGACTGGGCCGATGAGTGAGATGCGCCTTCTTGTGGCTTTGATTATTAAACGCTCCGTCGCTGATAAGAGATGCCTAGCGTCGAAAGCTACTACTCGCATCATGTCATGCAGAAGCTCGTCCGAAATAGGACATTCACTTCGAACTGGACCCTGAACATCTTCCAGATCTTGTCTCTTCCAGGGGGGAATAGTTTGGGATGCTCGAGACGCGTGTATAGGTGGATGTATGGTGAATATCGTGTGGGCCAGGAGGATGTAAGAATTGGGGCAGGAACGGTACTTGTACAAGGGATGATTAGCGGTGGAAACCATCTCGTGGTGACTTGAGAATATGTAACTGGTTACGCGGAACCCGCGAGCGTGTAATTAAAGCGTTTGATCCAGAAGGTAAGATTGACCGATAGCATGGTAGATGGCGGCGGAAATGGGGTACAAAAAGGTATGAGAGAGAAGTAAAAAAGGACCCACCGGCTCATGGAAATTCAATCGAATGAATGACATTGGACACCAGGAGAGTTCTGCAGAAGACCATCACGGTTCGCCCTGAGGCTGATGGTGGTATGGATCGCTCATTTGAGGCAATCGGAAGACGAACTTGACACGATCTGAAATGACCGAGAAGAATGGAAACGATGCTCCCTTCGATCCGGCAAGACAAGAGATACCGTCCGGGTAATGACTGCATTTGTGGACCTCGTATGGTCTGCCCTCCTCGCCGCCGTCGTCGACAACGAGCACAATGCGGGACTCTCCGCCATGGCTGATTAAGACTCCGCTTCAGGCACAGTCACGCAGCCGACCTTGTGTTGTTTACCCACCAACGGACATTCGAATTGCTGGGCTCGCGCGGAGAGATCTTCCCCAGATTACAGGACCCTCGAAGGAATCTGCCCAAAACGGGTTTGACCGCATATTGACTGCACTGTGGACGCCGCTGGACTGCCTTTTTCACTGTTTTCCTCGCCCAACAGACAAATTCGACCCGGTAACTGCGCAGAGCCGGAAATTCGCTAGTAACGGCTTGAAACGCATCTTTTTCGAGAGCCTGGCAGCAGATTGGCAGCTCGTGCTATCGGATTCAATCGTGGGCCGTATATTGCAGCCAACTATTTCCGGCCAATGATCCATCTCGATCATAATCACCACCCGTCTCCCCTTTCCCCCCACCAAAAGAATCTTATCTCACCGGGAGAGCATAAAATACACGCCTGGGCTGATGACCCAATTGCCTACAAGCCGTCCCCCGCCCCGCACTTAGAAAACAACGCCCCGTCTTCCTCCCCCTCCCCCCGTTCCAAACCAACCGTGTCCCGTCCATCCTCTCCCTCGGCGGACGCTGCTGCACAGAGCAGTTCTCCGCTGTCGGCCCCACCTGAACCTGCCTCGCCGCATGCACCTAGTGACTCGGCTACAGATGCCAAGGCTGTGGCTGCTGCGTCACGCCAGTCCACACCATTGAGCGAGCTTTCCCCTGCTCCAGACGACGACGAACCAGAACAGGATGCAAAAGACGACGAGTCAAGAGCAGAAGATCCTCCTCCTCCCCAAACATCCCCCACCGTTGCCGAATCTTCCGCTTCTAGCTCTGCGGAAGCCCAGCCAAATGGATATCCAGAGCCCACTCGCGACACGCCCTCCCTCGACATTATCACCCGTGCCGCATCTCGTGCCGCCTCAACATCCTCCGCAGATACCAGAATTGTTCTTATACTCGAGCTCAATGTGGAAATGCTCAGGTGAGTCTATAAACGAAACGCGCGTATTACTCAACTAACCATTCATCTCCATAGAGTTTGTATGGAATTCCAAGCTCACGGCATACATACCTCCGACCCAAGATACACAAGGTGAGTACCAGTCTTCTATTACGCCTCACCTCTCAACGCGGAACATCTCGTAGCTACTCCTCGCGTCTGCAGTCAAACCTTACATGGTTAGCCGGATATGCTGATAAAACTCGACAAATGGTGCGTCTTTCCAGACTCCGCGGGCTTACCTATTTGAACCTCACCTGGCAGATGCAACTTCCCATGATGGACGCCCCACCCCCCAACGACTTTGTTCCCATCCACCGCATCCAGGAGATATACTCCGAATTCCCCATGCTTTTCGCCCAAGAGCTTGCCCGCCAGCAGCAACAGCAGCACCATATGCCAGGGCCCATCTCTTCCAACCCCTCCTTTAGCAGCCTAAAACGCGATCGTCCAGACGACTCTATGCCCGATTTCATGAACAAGCGACGCGACACAGGCGAATCGAAAAACATGATGCCCCCTCCCGCCGCAATGCCTGGGATAAATAGAGGAGACTCGTTCTCCATGCCAAATGGTACTCCACAGCCTCCGTCCGCGTCGCTGCCAATGTCAGATCCGTCACTTGGAGCTCCTACGCCTGGTTTTTCAGATGGTCAAATGGCTACTCGGGAACGTACGCGACAAGCTCAGCTTCGAATGCAGCAGCAGCAGCAGCAGCAACAACAACAACAACAACAGCAGCAGCAGCAGCAGCAGCAGCAACAACAGCAACAACAGCAACAGAGACAGATGTCACCGCCATCGCAGGTCGGTCCTGGTCCCATGCAGTCCAACGCAGTCCCAGGCCCGTCAAATATGCCTGGAGGTTCTCAACGTCCTACACCCCAACAAATCAGTACCCTTCCCCCTCCCTTCCAAAATGCCTATCATATGCTTCAAACGCCCAATCACCCCTTCATACAGCGGTTATGCGAGAGCGTACCCAATTTCTCGCAACTGCCGCTCCAGGTGCAGCTCCAGAGAGTCGTTATGTTCTCGGTATGCCTTCTTCCGTTGATGCGAAGGTTTGAGATCCTGATGTTTTGATTTTTTTTAGCAACATCTTCAGAAGCAGCAACAGGCGCAGCAGCAGCAGCAGCAGCACCAGAATCAGCAGGGAGGCGGGATGGGAAATGGGCCTATGGGCGGTGGCGGAGGGTTCCCGGGCCACACTAATTCCATATCTCCGCAATCGCAGGCGTCACCGATGGGCATGGATCCGCGCTCGATGGGCTCACCCCCAATACCCGGCATGATACCTGGGGGTATGGGCGGCGGTGGAGGAAACGGAATGCCTGGCGGCGGAATGAATGGTGGTATGCCTGGTGGCGGCATGTCCGGCCCAGGAATGCCGAATAGTGGACTGCCTGGCGGAGGGATGCACGGTGGGATGCCGGGTGGGGGAATGTCTGGAGGCGGGGGAATGCCTGGGGGATCGATTTCTGGCGGAGGGATGCCTGGAGGAGGAAACATGAACAACATGAGTCCTAACCAACGGCAATTTATGCTCATGCAGCAGCAGCAACAGCAATCACGAAACCAGGCACCCCAACAGCAGGGATTCCAGGGTATGGGTATGGGGAACCAGCCAATGAGCGCCCAGCAGCAGCAGCAGTTGTTGTTCCAGCAGCAGGAGCGGATGCGCATGGAACAGGATCGGGTGCGCCAAGAGCAGGAGCGGCGACAACATCAGCAACAACAGCCTCAGCAGGTTCCACCGATGGGTTCCCCGCACATAGGCGGTCCGGACAACTTCCCCGCCTTGCGGTCAAATTCGACTATTCCCGGTATAGCGCGTAGTACGAGATCACCGTCAGATGGCGCGCCGTCGCCAATGACTCCCAGAATGCGATCATCAATGGGCCCAGACGACTTTCAACGAATGATGATGCAGCAACAGCAGCAGCAGCAGCAGCAACGACCCAATCCGAATCAATTCGCACAGCAACAGCAACAGATGAATTGGCAGCAGCAGCAGCAGCAGATGGGCGGGTTCGGTGGTGGTCCTGGGCCGGGCATGTCGAGACCGCCGAGTGCTGGCTTTGGTGCGCCTTCTCCGTCAGCAGGCGGGCAAAACAACTGGGGCGTGATGGGTGGTGGCGGCGGAGGCGGCGGCGGAATGGTCGGTGGATACCCGTTTGATGCGTCGTCTGGCTCGATGGATATGATGGCCCAGACGCCACGCCAGGCGCCTGCGCCACAGCACGCTGGGATGGATCTGTCCTTGGGCAACGACATTGACTTCAACTGGCCGCAATAGCGTAGGAATGGGGGGGTGGGGCCGGATTGGTTTGGTTTTCGCGGTTTTGTTTAGTATCTCATCTGTCTATACTTCACCCCATTTAGCATGTTTCTTTTTATACTATTACAATTTTGATGATGTTTACGAGTTTGGTTTTTTTTTCTTTTTTTTTTCAAGTACACTGTCTACCTCCATTATAGTATTCGCGCTTTGTTGCTTTGTGTATCCGGGAATTGTAAATGTTACATCGCAGAGCTGGGTGAAAGAGTTTGAAATGCGCGTTTACAACACGAGCACTGTCGAGGGATGTCGATCATCGATGAAAACTAGTGAGCGATCTGAAAACGTACATGCGAAGTCTACAGAGCCATTGACCAGCACTAGAGAGACATTCTCGGAGCGAGGCAGCGTTGGCGGTCGAACTAAATCTCGCACATTTCATCCTAGAGTTCCATGGACTCCAACTGCGCTGGCTTCGTAGCAATAAAATCTCTCACCGACGAATACCATTGCCGAAAACGCGCAAGTACTCACTACAGCTTGGTCGTAGCCACAATCGCGAAGATGCGCTGAAAACTCCAGGTCAGAAAGTTTACTCACTCTCGAAGTCGTGTCGACTGGCCCAATAAAAGTCGAAAGCCAAATTTGTAGGTATACAGTATACACCTGAGAATTTCGTCGGGGGGGACCTTCCAGATCAAGTTTTACAGGAGAGAATGGTGTTGGGGCTAGGTGAGGGGGCTGGAACATAAACCATTTGTGTATTCCGAAGATGCCAGAAGATTTATTAACCTTGATGGGCCCGATTAGCCTAGTATTCAAGGAGACAATACTGCTGTGGTGCAGTACCTCATGCCAGAGCTGGAACCATCTCGCTCCTCATCTCCGCAATCCGCTTCCTCTGTCTCCTCTTATTCAAATGTTTCGTCTGCTCCCGCAGTCGCACGTCCTCCAACCGCTCGCGCTCCTTCCGCTCCTTTTTCTGCAACCGCGTCTCCTTCTTACCCGTACCAGGACCAGTTAATTGCGGCTTGGGAACTGTCTACAGGTCAACCATTATTCCGGACAGAGATAAAAAAAAAAAAGAAAAACGGACTCTGTTGTGATTGGCGCTGCTGCTGTCGCTGCGCCAGCGCCGTTTCCGAACGGAGCAGCCATGCGTAATGGTTCCCGCTGCGTATGGAGCGTATTTCGCCGTTGGTGGCCATTACAGGGAGGATGTGGGATTTAAGGAATCTAGGGAGAGAGATGTGAAGGTTTTCATTTTCATAGAGGACTACTAATGAAATACGTACGTTTTAGATTTAACAGCGGGATCCTCTAAACTCTCGTTGGCTCTAGCTGGACATGAGATGATGATCATCAAAGTGAGATTTTGCACTCACCTCCGCATGATATCTTTCGAGTTTAAGCCGCCTTCATTTTCCTTCAAGGCTCTTCTGACTGCTTCCCGGCCCCTTCGGAGTTCGACGGTGCGCTGGGTCCGTTGGGCGGCGAGGGTTTCTAGGATATTGGGCTTCAAGGTAGACTTGGCCACCTGCACTAGACTCATGGTACTTGACGAGGAAAGTCGCGAGGCCACGGCGTCGTGTCGGAAAAGTCCGGCTTTCTTTTTGACACGATCACGCGACAGTGTCTTAGTCATTCTCGACGAAGCGCGCGATATACTTCTACAGTACTCCTACTTTGGCGCCAGCATCAGCTCAATATCTGGCTAGACACATATCTTGCCCTGAAATTAGCAGTCCGCATCTCCAGCACTTTCTTCGTGCATGTCCTTGATCTCTCTTCTACATTGGGGGGCGCCGACACTCCGGTAAGGAGAGATATTCAAAATGATCCCAATTGACAATGATGGCGAAGATTCGAGCGAAGATGGCGAAAAGATATCACCTAAACCAAAGACTCACCCAAAGACTGAAGATGGTAAAACGACGTGGATGAATCCAAGCTCGCATTCCCTTCCTTTGATATATACATGTACACACCGTGTCTACAACTCCTCATGCCCGTTCGGCTCCGGCGAGACAGGCAAGCACAACGCAGGCGACGTGCCGGTGAACTGATACTGGCACTTTTCCAACTCGGCCACCGTGTGGATCACATTCTCCGTCCCGCACGTCATGACCAACTACGCCCGATTAACAATATAAAGAGACGATAAATAAACGCTTACAAGTAAACTCCGCTCTGGGCCATTCCAGCACTTGGTACCCTTGGTGTACATTTGCTTCTGATAGTATTCAGGCGTGCCAGGCTCCGCATCCGGATTCCAGGATGAGAATTTTCTGGCGAGATCAAACATCACACACCTCAGTTCGTTCAAAGGACCACTTACCCGAGGTTGAACGTCGTTCCGCCCTTCTTGGGCTTCTGCTTCGATGCTCCAAACAAACACACCTCGTAAGTATAGCTAGAACCTCAAAATTAGCGCAACAACCACAACAATGGTAGACGCGAACTGACTCTCCGAGGTCCTTTTCCAAGCATGTTCCGTCGAGCTTTTTCCACTCGCCTTGGAGTCCAAAGGTAGTACCATCCGACAATTTCTGCAAATCCTCCTCAGCCGTTTGTTTCTCCTTCTCCACCTTTCTTAACGAATTCTTCGCATCGTTGAGAGCTTGCTGGGCGTGAGTGGACTCTGTAACGCCAGTCAGCAATGCATAAAGGATGACGGGACATTGCACCGACCTGTCGACACGCCAACGGTTGGGCGAATGACACCGATGGTCTCCATCCATCCAAGAAGCGCGTCTTTGAAATCGTCATATAGAGGCAGAAGGACATCAGGAAGATAATTCGAGAGTTCAAAGACTGATTGATATGTTAGCATTATTCGGGAGTTGAAAACAAAAACACGCACGCATAGATCCTTCTCCCGGTGTCCTAATGTGCTCGTCATGTTCGAGCAGCAACGACACATAATCCGTCTTGAGGAGCTTGGGCAGATCCTTTTCCAGTTGTACAGCCGTCCATTCGCCCTCGGGTATAACCTCCTCAGGCTCCGAAACGGACTTTTCGCCGTCTTCAGTTTCCTCTGTTTCTGTAGAAGCGTCCTTCCCAACGTCGTTAATGTGGGGGAGCCCCGCGAGGTATTCCCACCCGCGAACGGCATCGAGGACAGCCATGTCTTGATAATTGGGGTTGTAGCCCGTCCGAAGAGCATCCAAAATCTCGCTCAATGTCTTGTCGCGTTCTAAATGTTTCTTGTGTTCGCGTTGAAGGGAATTGAGAGCGTCTCGGTGTTCAATGAGGGACTGGTATAGAGCTGTAATATGTAATTTGAGTTTGAAACTGTGAATGATGGGACAAGCACATACGGGATTCCTTCTTGTAATCGAGCTCGGCGGCGGATAATGATTCGGTACGGTCAGCGATATCTCGAGGACTGTGAGATATCATTCTTGTGTTATGGATATGCGTACCTTGCAATCTCGCAACTTCTCTCTCGCGAACGGCGATCTCTTGAGAAGATGTCTGGATGACGCCCTCGAGGCGGTTCTTTTCCTTCTCAGCGAAAGTAACATATGTTGATCGTATTTTGGCACCCTAGCGACCCGTGAGCGACACAGCAAATACACGGCACGGCGGGACTCACAGTTTTCTGTATCTTGAGTTCCTCGGCGCGTTTCTTTCTATATTCCTTGCCAACTTGGACACAGGTGTTCTCACAGACGCCAGGCCGTTCGTCTGAGCCGTCGCAGCATTCAGGCTCTGTATTCAAAGGTAAGTAATAACCAAACAATTTCACAGATATGAACGCACCGCAAAGCCCGTCTCTTACTCTTGAACTCGGAATGTTCGCGCCTATGTGTCCCTCATTCCGGCAATAGAAATATGTATTCGGGCAGGCGCCAGTGCCTGCAATCACTCAGTACTAATGCAGAGACCGCTCAGACGCGTCAGACCTGGCTCATCGCTGCCGTCGGGGCAGTCGCACGAATCGTCGTTGACAAACGTGCAAGGAATCTCCTTTGAACCGTCCAAGCATTTCCAGGATCCAGATGCCGAGGGCGCGTAGTTCGGCTGAAGTTGAGGCGGTACACCAACGACCTCGGCGGCGCGCGCGACAGGCAAGAGCAGCAGCCAGGGAATCATCGAGGTGTCTTGGTCGAGCGCAGAATAATGTTAACGTGTCTGAGTTTGGCAATCACCCCTGAACCAAACAGAGAGGCGCTCATCCATCCCAGCCAGATTTTGTGAGCACTCTCATCGACGGTCGACACTACAATGGTGAGTCCTCGTTTCTCGTCGCCGACAGTCTGGGGCATTGCGTGGATGCATCGCTCGTCGCTGCAGACGTCGTTTATCGCTGGATGCATCGTGGATACCGTTGGGCTGACGGGGGTTCTTCTGACAGGCCAAGGCAAAAGCACCACCTCCGTCGTCCTCCAGTGGCGGCAAAGCCGCAAAAAAGAAGAAGTGGTCCAAGGGAAAGGTCAAGGACAAGGCCCAGCACGCTGTCACCCTCGACAAGGCCATGTTTGACCGCATCATGAAGGAGGTCCCCGCCTTCAAGTTCATCAGCCAGAGCATCCTCATCGAGCGACTCAAAATCAACGGCAGTCTCGCTCGTGTCGCCATCCGCCACCTCGAGAAGGAGGGCGCTATCCGACGGATCGTGCACCACTCGGCACAACTGGTGTACAGTGCGTTTGTTTTCCCCTCCATTTTGCTGTTAGATGTCTGATCGTTTTCGTTTAGCACGGGCAACAACGGCATCGGATTAGATATCCCGTTTATTCCTCGCACTCCATTACCACATATGCATATGTACACCAGAAGAAAATACATGCTGCTCGATGCCAACCAGTTTGAACGTTCTTTTAAGAAAGTGAACTCTATGAAGCGGATATGCGGATACTCGCGTCGCAAAACCTGAGTTGACCTTCGCTCCCTGAGTCTCTGTGTAGACTCAGACTTGCCCTCATCGGAGCACTTCGACTCAGAAAACCTCATAAGCCTCATCGTCATACAACAGCATTCATTTCAAGGCTTTGAAGAGACGATTCTCATCAGCGAGGAGAAGGCGCACCTCGTCGTCGACAAACCGCCTTGATTCTCGTCTTCGGAGTCACCGGTACGATAGTTGTATACTCGCACCCGAAAAAAGTAATGGACGGTCGGGGTTTCTGTGATTGCGGACATACTGGGATCAAACTGAGTTCCATAGTAGAAGGACAGATATTTACTTAGATGGTGCATACATAAATAGTGGTATTCCAAGCACTCCCTGTTGCGAGAGAGGTTGAATTGCGGGCTAAGGGAAAATTGATGTTGCCTAGACAAGATCACGTGACCTTGTAGAGCTTGCCACAAGAAAGAGCAGCTAAAACTGCTCTAGACACGCGTTGAATCATGGAAAACGGGTTGGAATTGAGCTCAATATTCAAGACGGAAAGTGGCAAGAATCAGTGATTTCTAGCAATTTTGACCAAAAGTCAGCATTTTCCGTCTTGGATATTGAGCTCAATTCCAACCCGTTTTCCGTGATTCAACGCGTGTCTAGAGCAGTTTTAGCTGCTCTTTCTTGTGGCAAGCTCTACAAGGTCACGTGATCTTGTCTAGGCAACATCAATTTTCCCTTAGCCCGCAATTCAACCTCTCTCGCAACAGGGAGTGCTTGGAATACCACTATTTATGTATGCACCATCTAAGTAAATATCTGTCCTTCTACTATGGAACTCAGTTTGATTCCAGTATGTCCACAATCATAGAAACCCCGACCGTCCATTACTTTTTTTGGGTGCGAGTAAATTGCAGGTCCACGTCGTTGCTTGCATGGCACGCGCTTTTACGGTGAGGTTCTATTTCACGAACATGAATGGAGGCGCTTGATCTGTGTGCACTGATTCTCTGACGCCGATGGCAGAACTATCTCATCTTGTAAGTCAAACATGTGTGGTAAGTCAAGTTCATGCTCATAGGTTTACAAATTCCGAAAGGAAGGCAGCGACATTTACAGTACGTCCAGGAAATCAACACAACATCATCCAACTGTCAACCATGCACGCAATTTTGCTTTGCGCTCCACCAGAGTATCTGGGGCAATGATCTTGAAGTCTTCGTTGTAGAAGGTCATACATTGAAGAATGTCGCCGTGATTCCATGCATCAAACAGAGATATGTCGAGGTTAATGACGGCGCCGAGAGCTGGTTCTTGGTCCAAAGGTGCCATATGAGTCAGGTATGAGCCGATGCGGCTGTCAGGTAACAGATTGCGCGCGCGTTCGTAACCACATCCCGGAACCTAAGATGCATTAGTAGCCACATGAATCAGCTGAATTGGGACATACAGTCTTGTGCAACATGTACGTCAACTTCCCAGTTGGAATGAGCGAATGAATATTGTAGAATCGTTTTAAAAAGTTGTCAGCTTTGGCATCCATCTTATCCAGTCGCTCTTGAACAATATCCTCGAAATCCCTAAGCCTCGCTTCGACTTTGCCAAACGTCTCTTCAGTGGTTGCTTCCATGGTTTCAAATCGCTTGTCCATGGTTTCAAATCGCTTGTCCATATCGTCGAATCGGGCGTCAACGGTGTCGCTAAGGCTCTTAATGCTGGTGGCGAGGCCAGAAATGGCGGTCATGAGGTCCCCCGCTTGAGTCTCGGTTGAGGCATCTGTATGATGGAGTGTTCAGCTCGCAGTGTGGCAAGCAATCAAAACGAGACATACGGATATTCTGAAGCAGTACAACGCGATTTTCCGCGCTCTCCACCACGCTCTCGGACACGTGCATATTTCCGGACGCTGAAAGTCAACAAATCAGCAAAATACTTTAGGCGTGGTCGACTACACACCGCGAAGCAATTCAAGCTGGGCCTTCGCTGATTTCGCCCCCTTGATAGCGAAGGGGTCAATGTCAGCTCCGAGTTCGTACGAATGTTGCAATTCAGGGATGTTCGTTATTGTTCGTAACGATGGGTGAGTAGACTGCAGAGACGGAATGCTGAATGCGTATCTGCGACGCGCTTGAGCCATGATGGATGTCAAGAGAAAGCGGAAAGAATCACCTGAAGATGTGCTTCTTAACTTCGGCCCAACTAGGCAATAAGCGAAGCAGAGACTCACCCGAACTGCGCGAGGGATCTCTCGAATGTAGTAGTCGTAGTAGTGGTAACGCCGTGAGTTCTCTCGAGCACCAGGGCGCGTAAGTATCCTAAATACTGAAGTATGATTCTGCGGATGAAATCAGTCTAAGATCATGAGTGTAGGGAATGTGATGCGGCTGAGTATTTATTGATATTTATCTCATGACCCCAAACGAGTCGAAAACAAAACGAACATCCGTAAATCTGGTATCGCGAAGCATTTCACGACTATTGAGACGACCTTTCTACATCTCAAAGGTCCATTGGTCTCATCGCTCTCTATTGGACATCGAGCGTGCTATACAGTGATTATCAATATTGCTGCTCTTCAAAGCGAGATACCTGGAGGAGTGAATCCAGATGACCTTTTATATGTTCATGATGATGTAGTCCGTTGACCTTGGGTCAACAAGAGCACAAATGGGAGAATTTTGAGCTGAGTAACGCGTATAACCTCGCTATCAGCCCATACACCGCCTTATGCAATCGGTTACATATTTGCACTTGTAGATCACGTTAGCGCGGAGCTCGCAGTGCGCTGCTGTTGGGGCCGGCCGCAAAGTCGGACCCACTAAATACCTTTGTCACCTACAACGAATATCTCCATTACAGTCGGCTCGTATGTATGAGTATTGTGCAGTGCATTCGGTGCTCGTCGTGATGATTTGTCCATCTAAATATTGTTCTAATGAGAATAAGATATCTGTTCCAATGAACATTAGAAGGGCGAAGATCTTGGGAGGGACAACTCACAGTCGTTTAACCCAAGAAAAAGGGAAGAAAAAAGAGGATCGACAGATAACGGAACGTCTGGCGCAGGATATCCGAGAGCGCTGCAGCGCCACTATCATCATCATCGTCGTCGGGGTTTGACGGTCCAAAGGAAGTCGAGGTCGGTGTGATACTCGTTGTCGTAGCAGTCCCATCCTCAGCGAAGATATCAGTCTGCCGCCCGCTCGAGAACCCCATCTTCGAATTGTACGTTGGCGATCTGGGGGATCCGGAGAGATCATATCCGCTGACGTTCACATTGTTCCCGTCTTTCGCATTGTAGAATATCATCTGTTTAGCGCCGGACACACACTGGGACGTGTCGTCCTCACACCACACCGCCGGTTTGGCTGTCGCTAAACGCGCGCCTCCAGTATTCCCAACAACTTTGCACTTGAAGCCCTGCATGTAGAAATTGGGTTCACCACAGCTAGAGCAGTGAAATGAGGATGTGGCGTTGCGAATAATTAGAGGTAACGTACCCATTGGCAACCTAGTACGAATATGATTAGTCTGACAGTAGTAGTGGAATGATGCACGAGGAGCACTTACCCAACCCCACTGATAAAGCCGAAACAGGACGCTTTAATAAAGGACGGCGGAAAGAGATCAAATCTTACAGCACAGGTGCAGCCGTCATCGGGACAAGCAGGTAGGTTCGGGACCTCGTATGTAGCGAGGCGAAACCAAGGCGTACTAGTAGAGTTTAACCTCAAGTACGGTGAGAAAGGAATACCAACGTACTGAGGCAACACTGAGAAAACTACTAGATTATCTTCCGTGACTTTCGTTAGGTCAGACTGTCCAACAATTTCAGTGACGTTCTAAGAAAAGGTCAAGGGTAACGTACATTATACGATATCGCAAAGATAGTGCCCGCGGCCATCGATTCATTCTGTGTATGGACTGCAATCCGTGTTCAGATAGGACATTGACACCCAAGACCAAACGCACTATTTGGGTTGCCGATGCACGTCGTCAACTGTCCTTGCTTCGCCAATTGGTCAAATTCATCATGGTCATCACCGTCCCCGAAACGCGCAACATTATCTCCGCCGTAGGACAGCGTGGTGAAGGCGCGGTTGACAGCCAGTTCCACTGTGAATTCCCCATTTGCTGGTCTGAACGAAGGATGAGATATCGGTTCATAGAGCGTAATGGTTCGGCATTCACATTTCTAAAAAGTCGCCTTCGTCGGGGGGAAATTCGTCGCACTGCAAGACATCAGTCCAGTGCGCGTTCGAGGTCGTTGTGGGCTTACACCGTTAACATGATGAAACCACCAGTCCTCCCTTGAAAGCTATTCGGCGCGGATAACTGAGTTAGTGTGTTAGTGGCGCGAACGGAGCGCATACCTCGAATAGTGGGTTAACAGGAGCGTTGTTATTTTGGTCATCGAATCCCTTCTGCGTTCCATTCAAACAATACATTCCTAGCGGCGTCATAAGAGGGATGCGGGGTGAAGACCTTTAAGAACACGCACCTAATGCCCAAGCAGCGAAATGCGCGTGTGCGAGGCGCGCAGAGGCCAGCAGGACCGCGAGAAGAAGCATAAAAGAGGTCATGGTAGATCAACTACAAGTCAGTGGAGAGGTGTCGTCAGAAAAGTTCATATAGGCTGATAGCGGTCACTGCACAGGCATCGCGGACAAGGGGGAAAAGAACAAGGTGAGTGAGAACCGAGCGCCGAGCAATGATGATGACAATGGTGGATAACGCTCGATCATCCAATTGCAGGGCTGCCATATAGATCGCTGTTCCTGACATACTTAGGAACAATTGAGATGATTCCCTCCAAAATGACCACCAGAGAATCATTTCTTCCATTCCCCCGCCATTTCCTGTGCGCAATCTGCCTTCAACGAGAGTTTTTACTGGCAGGTTTGAGCGATTGGGTGATGACGACCTCAAATTTGAATCTGATGGACGTTGGGATATGTCGGACAGCCCGTAGCGACCATAGTTAACCATTTGAATGATTTGCGAGCCTGGTGAGGAAGAGGAGATCTCCTGCGATATGCAGGTTTCAAGTCTATGAAGTTAGAACGATGCTACGTAGGTTTTGAAGGTCGTAGTAGGTTGCGAAGGTGTGAGTGGCGCGTGTCACTGCACGCGACACGACTTTTATGTAAATCCTCCCTCATCCCAGGTTACATTTCTCATCAACACTGTCTACAGCATTTTTTGACCCTTCTTGACGCGTCTAGAAAGTATTTGAAGATCTCGAACGCGGACATACATACGTCACCATAGTTGTATCCCACCCCTGGCCCTGGATCATTTCCTCTCCTCTCTTCTCGTCACCATGTCCTCGACTGCTACTTTCCCATTAACCCCCATTGACGCTAGTCATGGAGAAAGCATTTTCATTACAGCATGGCTTGTTGAGGGAGAGATCGATCTCGAAGCTTTCCGCAGTGCTCTAACTCGCCTTACGAACAAATGGCGATTACTTGCCGGCAGACTACAGAGTTACGAAGGCTTAGTGAGTATTCAACTCTCCCTTATGCCACGAGCTTACCGTTACTCCATGATATAGGGAAAGAACTGGCGAATAATCATCCCTCTAGGCCCATTAAGGCCAAAATATCAGACTTTCACGCTCACAATATCCACATCTGAACATGCGGCTTTCGAGCCACACGAATCACTGCCTACCGTCTCCCCCTCCCCTCCCTTAAACCTGCTCATAGATCCTGGTACGCCTCGGTGCAATCAGGATTGGGAACGCACCCAGGATCCTCTCACTTGCTGGCATATAACCCGCCTTCGTGCGGACCCAACAACAGGGAAATCGCGCACCGCGATCAGCTTCTCTCGTCCTCATGGCGTCCTCGACGCTGCCGGTGCAGCCCAAATCGTACATGCACTGACAAGCGAAATGAATGGCCAAGAATGGACTGTCCCTACTCCGCCAAAGCCTGGTATGAACGAGAACCCGGTACAAAAGGTTTTGGATGAGCAGGAGAAATCAGGAACAGTCGCCTTGGTCTCCTTCGCTGGTTACTCTGACATTGGTATTTTTGGCGTCTTCAAGTCAGCGCTGAACGTCACGCGGAAGAAGCTCTTCCAAAATCTTGGAATACATTGCGTGATTCTCAATAAAGCCATTCTGGAGTACCTCGTTCAGGATGTGCGGGTGGCGTTGGCGAAAGAGGGTAAGGAAGAGCCCAGAGTTTCTACAGGCGACATATTGACGGCATGGCTTTGGAAGGCGAGTTCTTTCTCGATATTCTTCTTCTTACCTCGCACTGACGTGCGTACCTCTCATAGGTTGTTTACGCAGACGAAGATGATAATCTCACCATCAACTGTACCAACCTAGCGTCGTACCGCCATCTCCTTCCAGACACGCCCGAGATCCAGAATTACCCCCACAATGCGTTCACACCGCTCCCATACCCCCTTTACACCGCCGCCGACCTCAGAGAGTTTCCCCTCCCCGCGTTGGCGCATCAACTGATGTTCTGCCGGAAATCGTTGTCCATGTTCCACGTCCTGTCAGCGCAGCACGTCTTTAAAACGGCACTCGTCAGTGCGCCGATACATCCGGACGCAGACGAGACGTTCTTTTTGTCGAACGTCTCTTCTACGAGGATATTGGAAGCGGACTGGACGGGTGTTGGGGCGTCGCGGACTGTGTGTGGCTATAGGTACTCCCTCATGCCACGGGGGTCGCCGTTCTCGAATGCTGTTTTGATATCAGGACGGCTGCCTGATGGCAGTGTGGTCTTGGATGTAACGCTGTCTCGCGCCCGACTTCGCTCCGTCGAGACCGAATTAAAGAGGCTTTCTGAGGTTGTAGGTGTGCCCTACGTGTCAATGAAGTGACGACTCTGGACTTTATTGTTAATACATCCTATATGACTTACTATTTCGGTACTCGTCTCCCATTGGATTCTCCCTGCGAATTTACTTAGCTTGGTCCTATCGCCCACGAGAATGCCTGAACGCCACATCAATCCCTCAAAATTCGATGAACGTCAAAGGACTCTCCTCTTATTCAACACACTGAATACAAGCAGCAAAGACAAAGCAACCAACAAAAGTCCTAGAACTCAAACCGAATCCCAACCAACGATAGCAGGAAGAGATAATACCACAGCGTGAAACCCAATACCCTCCCCATAACATGCCGAATCCCAAACGCCTGCAGGACATCAAAGAAAGTCGCTGTCCACTCAATAACCCTATCTTTCTCCGACGCTTTGGGCGTCGTGCGCGTATCCCAGACGCCACCATCCGCAAACCGCAATTCAAAAGGCAGTTTCACGCGCGGCAGACCTGAGGCAGCAACCAAGCCAGACGTGAACCCATCCTCATGGAAGCCAAAGTTCAAGTACGCGCCGGCAAACGAGATACCACGCCTGTGCTGGATGGTGTACATGCGATTCTGCGCTTCGATGGCATGCTGGTCGAGAACCGGGTGGTCATAGCGCCACCGCCCTCGGACAGTTGACGCGTCGGGTTCGAATGGAGCGTTTAGCGTGACCAAGACGGGTCCGTATTTGTCCTTGGGGATGTGCTGGAGAGCATTCATGCCGTACGTGCTGCAGAGCACTGGTTAGAGAGATCGAGGACATACTTGTTTAGACGTACAGCGACACTTCGTCATTGTTGGCCTTTCTTTTGCCGCTGGCGTCAACAGTTGAACGCGTCAAATAATTCCAACAAGACCAAGCTAGAGTGCTCTTGGGCATGAGCTACGAAGGCGTGTCGATAAAACAAGGAAGGCTGTACGAAGATCATCATACCTTGGGATCGGAATGTAAAATGGCTTCGTTCTTGTTCCACTTGAATAGGCTCAGAATTTCGGTCTCTTGGGTCGTGATGTCGCCACCAGCCTTCAGGATCGAGAGCGCTGTATCCGAGTGACACGCCATAACGACATGATCGAAACGTTCTTCACGTCCATCGACAGTCTTCAGTACAACGCCCGACTCTGTATTGACAGACTCTATAGGTGTCGACAGATGTAGTTGCGACTGAGGTAGCTTGTCAAGGATCGCGTTGACATACGAATGACTACTAGTGTTTGAGAAACCGAGACGATGAGACGACGCAAACCTGTTCTTACCTCCCGTTCTGGAATGTAAGCCATTTCGGTTTCCCCGTAAGCTGGAGTAGATGATGGTTATTCAAGAACTGAATCAATGTGCGTGCAGGAAAGTCTAAAGCGCATTTATCAGGTGGCGTGCTCCATATCGCGGCGGTCATTGGCTGTGTGATATGAGTTAAGGCATAGTTCAATTGAATGGAAAGATAAACCTTACAATAAGATAGTTGTCCCGGAAAGCGTCAGAATACGAGCCCCAGTCAAGATAATCGCCGATAGAGTAATCTTCCCATTGCTCGGCATTTTGTTTGTTCCACAGTGACACGAGGCGTTTCGCAGACGCGTTGAAGCGAAAGATGTCATAGAGCATGCGCCACATGTTCACGTCCAACAATCTGTAGGGTTGACAGAACAGCGTAAAGAGGTTGTCGCCCGCCCATTCAAATTTGCCTTGGTCGCGCGAGATGCTGAACGTCATTTCGGTCGGCAGAATGCTAATCGAAGGATATAGTTTGAGAAAACGAAGGAAGTTTGGGTAGGTGTATGGGTTGAATACGATCTAGGGCATCAAATGGTTAATGACATGTCTTCGACATCAAGATAGCCTGCATACAAAGCCACTGTAATTTGTCAACAAAGAGCTCTTGAATGAGTGACAGATAATACGCGTACGTGTCAACGTTTACTGTCCGTTTCTCTCCGCCAGGCTGTACTGTGAAAGGCACAGTATTTGCATGCCCTCCTGGTCTGCTGTCCGCCTCGTAGAGGTGCACTTCGTGCTCGCTGTACTCATTCAGAGCCTGTTGAATGTCTCGTCTCGGCTTTTACTGCAGAGCAAGTTGATTTTTACTGACCCATGTTGCTGCTAGGCCAGAGACACCTGAGCCAACCACAGCTATCTTCATCGTCGTCGTCGGCGTGTATGAGAAAGATGCCACGACGACGCGCCGAGGCACGCGTCGTCATGATGGCATGATGGCAAGCAGGACCAAATTCACGATCCCATCCTTCTTATCACTGCGCTAAGTCCGTTGAACGTTGAACAGCAATCCGCAAGGCATTGCACTTAGAACCTGATGTTCGCAAGTGGCAAGAATGCCTTTGGGCTCTTTCTTTGTCGACATACGTCTCGTATAGACCCATTTCATCAGGTTACCGAAATGCACTGACAGGCTGTTCGTAATCGAAAACGGGACTAACGCGAAAACGCCGATTGATCCTTGTTCTCTGGTCGAAAAGGAACGCAGTGTTTCTGGCGCTGATCTGCAGAAGGCTACTGGAAAGCATTCGGACTGCACTTAATTCCGGGATCCTCACTATGCACGCGGTATGTGGCGACTATGTATTACAGTCCTTTCTATTCTTTTGTTGACGTTGACCTTTCCAGCGTCAACAAGAAAACTCCTTTAGCTTGTGGCAACGTCAGAAGTAGAAGAACTTGTACGTGAATCCTCGGAAGTGGGTCTAGTATGCTTTCCACGAGGTCTGTGGATTTAGTACGCGGCGTTTTTGAAGTTTATAAAGCGAGCCGGATACTGTGTACGATTTGCGCACCTTGTAAAATCCCCCATGATGGATTCAGAGTCTGAGCATTCCTTCCAAATCAGGGACTCGTACTTCAACTCTCTATGTTTGGAGATTCTGACACACGGTGAGTGCATGTTCTTCAAGGATATTCTGTGTTTTCGTGACATGAACTCGTTCCAGGGATGTATACGGCTATCGTCAGCGTCGCGCTGTATAGTCTCTGTATGTACGCGTTCTATGAGCTACGTTAACGGGGTGCTCATCATTCTATGGCAGTCAACCGTTCCAAAAAATTGTACAGCACTGCGACGCATATTTCGCTAGCTCTGCTTATCCTCACGATGTACTCATTGGCTACCATCCACGTCTCCGTTCGGTGGTACTGGATTCGCCAAGCCTTGATCGTCAACGGAACAAGCGCATCGTCTGTGGTCGCCGCTCTTGGAGATATGCGATTCCTATGGCTCTGGATGACCAGCGGCATTGTCGCCAGTCTCAACATATTAATCGCTGATTGCATCTTGGTATGCTTCCCCTCACTGTTTGCTCTCCTAAGGCTGATAGAATCCGACGGCAGATCTGGCGCTGCTGGTGTATCTGGGACGGAAGATGGAAGGTCGTCGTGGTCCCTATCATGTGCACCTTTGTAGGAATCAGTCAGTCTCTCTTCACTTTTGATTCAATCCATCGTACTTATGTTGCTCAGTATTCACCGGATTTTTCATATACCAAGAACAGCCTCATCCCAGCGCTCAGTGGAGCTCGTGGGGCGCGTCCATTAACTGGGGCGTACCCTACTTTGCAATGTCTTTGGCCACGACACTTCTCTGCACGACCCTCATCGTGTTCCGTATCTGGTACCTCGGGCGCGTCGATGCGCTTCGAACGTACAAACGCATCATAGAGATCATCGTCGAGTCCGCCGCGCTATACGCGATAGCCCTCGTCGTGTTTCTCATCTTCTTCGTCCGAGATGACCTGAACACGGGGTACCCACAAGCAGTCTTGTACTCGATTACGGTATTCATTTTTCTCACCTTGTCTGACATCTGCCCGGTGCTAAATATCTGCCGACAGGGTATCGCTCCTACTTTGATTATCGTACGAGTTGCGTCGCACCCAAGGGAACATCGAAGCACTCTTCAGTCGAGTTCGCTTCGTTTTGGAGCTGACTCAACGCGAGACGTCGAACGCCAGGGTATGGATCTCGCTTCATACGCAACTCAATCGCTCAGCGAGGAGAAACCTATCCCCACGTCGCGTCCCGTTTACCTTGCACATTGATCACACATACCATCTTGGCTTCTTGCTCGTGTATATATCTTTACATTTATTATTACTGTGATGTACAAGTAACCTATCTGCTCAGTCCTCAAACCTGCCTTTCCCCATACCACCCCGCGTCCGACTCGTTTTTGTCCTGCTGAGGACTACTCGCTTCGCTGTCCCCGTCTACGCGGGAGAGACTCTTTGAACCATGAGTGCGCATGTTCGCAAAATATATGAAGGAATTGGGTGGTTCCTTCCAACTATCCTCGTTGCGCGTTTGTCCTGAGCAAACCCGATATATGATCAATGTCGGCGCAAGTCCCTAAACCCTTGTTCAGAAATATGTACTCAACAAAGGGATCTCGTCAAGCTTACCGTAGCAGTCGTCAAAATCACCAGAGGGTAGTTCCCCTCAGGTACACCTTTCACGTAGTATGCCATCCATATACATAGAGAAATGGAGTAAAGGGCAGCGGATTCCACCACGATTTCAATGACAGCGTTGTAGCTGACGACCCTGTAGGCCGTTGTAACACCAAGGCTATTGGTGTCGCCCCGAACAGTAACGACACGGTATATAATCAATATCGTGCATAGCACTGTGACGGTGAGGGACATTGAGAAGTAGGGCACGCCCCAGTCGATTTGGGCTTCGCTCCAAGCACTTCCGGGAGGCGGTGTAGTGGCTTGCTGATATATGGAAAATATAGCAAAGACTAGATTCTTATTAGACGATGTAAGCGATTAGGGCGATAGAATGCGTACTAGTCCCGACGACGGTGCAAAACATGGGGAAGGCTACGACGACCCATCTTGTTCCCCAGATTATCCAGCAGCGCCATATCTAAATATAAGAGTCAGACCAGAAGAACGCAAGTCATGCTATCGACTGACCAAAATACAATCGGCTATTAACGTATTCGAGCTGAATGCAACGGAGCTAGTCAGCATCCATCTGGGCGAGGTAGAGAGGTAGTCGTAGGTCGACTCCGCCGTAGCTCCATGGACAATAAACGCTTCTCGAACGAAATTCCACCGCGCCGCTAGATGCGCCGTTGCCAGAAGATGCATGATTGTGAGCATCCAAATGCAGAGGCCGCGGGTCCGGTTTTTACGCGAGTCTCGAGAAACTGAACAATGCGTCTTGATTAGAGCGGAATGATTGGTGCATTGCATGAACACTAACGGAGCAACCATAAAGTCAGCCCCACAAACGTTGTATAGATACCTAGGTGTTCGTTCATTATCAATTTTCATTGTTAGGAAGGAAGCCTGCGCACCGTGCGTAAGGGATTCAAGAATCGTAACGTTCAGAAGTGCGTCCCGCCAGTGGTATGAGAACTCGGTTATCTCAACATCGCTAGAGGACATGGAGTGGGGATGAGCTGCTGTGCCGTACAATTGTAAAGAGCGATTGCTTTTAGTAGATCCCCTGGCAAAAACTGTGACATAAGATTGATCAAATCGCGGAAGGACCGGCGACCAGTCAGACGTGAAGACGCATGTGGATCTGCCTGACAGCGAGTGTCGAAGCATAACTGGCGATATCATTTCGCCCCGGTCCAGTCCTCGTTGCACTGCGAAGTCTTCGCTCGAAGCACAGATAGCAAGGTGGCAGATTCCAGGACAGTGTAAGTTTGTGCGGCGAAGCAGCACCTCTAGACGCTAGCCACAAGGTACCAACACATCGAGGATGGTGCGTGGCAGATGCTTGCCAATCAAAGTCAAGAAGCCAAGACACGCGTAAGGAAGAATCACTGAAGACCGTCCCAATCACTGGGCCTGGATATGATTAGCAGTCGCTTCTCTACACGTTCCCAAGTATCATGCAGAACATCAGGAATACTTACGGCGGGAATCGACAACTGGACAACCACAACTGACAGACAGTACCGAGGTGCGCGGAGACTCAGTAGGTGTGCTCTTCGCGACTTTTAGAGAATATGTGTATCAAAAGCGTCATCTTGAAGCCGGCATTCACGGTGTACGAGATATCATGCATGCAATGATGCGATGATGGATTGATACTTGGCTAGTCTCTAAGATTCTGTTAGGTGCGGCCATGGACTGAACTATGATCGTTAGACCGATTGATACTGAATCAGCTTGTATTCGTGGGCTTACCGCGATATGACGCACTGGCGGATCTTTTGGCCAGTCTAATGACTGTAATCTTTTTGAGTTACGTGAAGGTCGACGTAGTGAGTCTCCTAGACACGCCTGGACAAGTCCGGGTACAGGGCATTTCAGCATGAGCATAGTTGACAGGTAGAATGGCCGAAGGAGAACATGTAGAGTTGTCGACGACGTGGCGGGAATTGAACTTGAAGCAGAAAGTCGGGTAATTGCACGTGATCGGGCGGTAAAGAGCCCGAGGTACTTGCCTTTTGCGGCTACTAAAGTCGATGCATAGTCGAGCAACTGAACCGGTTACCGCAACCATCATGTCTCTCAGAACGCGTCAAACTGTGTGCCATCGCCCCCATTTGAATTGCCCTTAGAGACAGTTGACTCGCTTATAGGGACAATTGACTTGTCCTTGAAGAAAGATATAAGCAGTTCGGAATGTGCTTCCGAATTCGTGCGTCCATGGGAGAAAGCTGGTTCCTCGCAGGATGATACCACTTACCATCCCAATGGAAAACCGACTCGAAGGCTTGTCCCTGGGCACTGGGCAATCGTCTTGTCTGATGTCAGCCCTCAGTTTTACTTGCTCTGTTGATGTATGACGTTTACTTCGCCCTTGCGCTATCTGGGACGTCGTTTCTTTTTTGGAAAGTCAAGTTATCAATAGTGAGTTTGTGTGCTATATTTCCTTTGAGTACATGTGGCGTCCTCATTTTCCGCCATTGCCGTCAGTACCAAGTCAGCACCATTCCGGGACCTTACGACGGTCCGATCGGTGTCGCGTATTGTGTTCTGTATCACAAGAAAAGCGGTGGGTGAAGGCAAAGAAGAGTAAAGGAGGCATCTCAACAAGGGAAGCATCTTCTAACGCCAGACTTGGACTCCGTCGGATTTCTGAGAGTATGCAAAGGACCGATACGGAGACATGCCATTCAACTTGTAAGCAAACTTCATGTGCAACAACACTAATCGACGGAGGTGCGTGTTCGTCTGCGACATTGATAAACTGAACTGCCGGCCGATATGTGATTCTCATGTCCCAACCTCACGTTCCCCGAGGCTGTCTCCGTTTCGGAGAGCGTAGAACTAAATCCATCGCCGCTGTTGTTTCTGAAGCGTCATCGGACTCAGATGCACTGTCGGAACGCGGCAACTCGGGGTTATTAGACGTGGCATAAACAACCGATTCCTCCTCTCCTACTTACCCCCACTCCAAAGGCAACAGCAATGCCCTCTATAGCTATGCCCGCAGAACATGGCCCAACCCTCCCGAACGAAATCGTAGATGCCATCATTGATCAGGTGCATGCGCTCGGACCTGAAATGTCCGAATGCTCCGCTCCGTGTGAGGCGTCGGATTATCGCGTGCGTCGAGAAACCCTCGGCGCGTGCGCTCTCACTTCGCGCTCATGGCTCCCGAGGAGCAGATATTATCTTTTCCGCACAGTCCATCTCCTCCCAAACGATTCCGATCGTTGCACGGCTTTCAGCAGCTTACTCTCGAGTCCCCTTTGCACGCTCATCGCGTATGTCCGCACTCTCATCATTCGCGAGGCATACGGTTTCGCCGGCATGGGTGCTCTATGGTTCAACGATGCGCTTCCTCAACTTTCCGCGCTTACCAACGTTCAAACCCTCGCCATCTTCGGAGCCCGCTTTGACCGCATTCGGCCTGACCACTGGTCTTCTGCGGGAATACCCTTCTTCGCACACATGAAGAGTGTAACAGATCTGTACCTCACCGGCTGCCAATTCCGCACTCCTGATCAATGCCTTGACGCGTTGTCGGTCTGCGAATCGCTGGAGAATTTGGTTATGCGGAGAACATCTTTGGATATGGACCTACTACTGGGCTTCCAGTTGCGACTGGAGCCATTACCTAGACCGCCTCTTCGTTTGGCTTCCCTCAGCCTCGACAGCCATAGGATGGGAAATTACGACGCTATACTGCGCTGGATCGGGCAAACGCCGGGGTACAAACCCAAGATATCGAAACTAATCTTAGAACGCGTCACGGACACAGAGACTATCGTCGTCGCCCAATTTCTGCAGCAACTGGGCTCAGTCTAGAGAGCTTGGAGTTCACTGTTGTCGATGTTGCCGACGATTATGGCATGCTAGGTTAGTGTATCGATCTCCCTCCTATCTTCTCTCGACGTCCTCATTTCCAGACACCTTCTGTCACTACGTCGACCTACAACACAATACATCACTTCAATCTATCACCTTCGACCAACTCATCATATGTGAGCCATATGGTGGTCGTTTTGAGATGTCCAGATATGTACCGGGTGTCTTGAAGACGATTAACTCACCTATGAAGGAGATAACCTTCCGTGTTCAGATCAACACTCCGCAGGATTTGGACCTCATTGATTGGAACGAGGTCATATCGACCATCAAAGGAGCTGAGAATTGGACGAGTCTGGAGAACATTGTCGTATCAGGTCCGCGAAAAGAGATTATAGGGGCATCGGAGAAGTGGATGCGAGAAAGACTCGGGGCGTTAGACTCAAAGATCAGGATCTCGTGTACTCTCCTGCCGAGGGTCAAGGTGATGACGCTCAACTTCTCTTTCTCCATAGTACATACTCAATCTCATCAGGTAATGGGCGTTAGTACGCTTCACAAATAACTGAGGGTATAGTCGTGTGTATCTATGTCGTGTCTACCTAATGTCCAAAATCGCTTGCAGATTTAATAACATACAACATCCCCGAGGGAACTGCCAGCGGAATACTTAGATGACTACGGATCATGTTTACAGTCCGAGCGTAAGTGCCGCGCCAATCATTAGTCCTATCACGACCCCGACACCGCCCACACATGCCCCCGCCCAATGCGGAGCAACACAGTGGAAGCCTTCGACGCAAAGGTCGTGGCGAAGTCGCGTGTCGGATCTGGACTGCCCGATATGGTGAACGTAGCGAGTGAAGTATCTGTCGATGCCGACACCGTGGTCGAGGCATTCACGATAGAAAATCTCGGGGACAACGCATGGACGACGCCGTGTGTTGAATTGATGAGGAGGACGAAGTAGTCGTCGCCGGTGGGGACGTCTTCGAGGTATACTTTTAGTGATTTTGGCGAGTAGTTTTTGCACGCGACTGCCAGGTTCAGCGTTATGTGACGGACGGAGGGATGGTCCATACCGTTCATGGCCCCGTACAGCAATCCATTACTTCCTAATCTCGTCAACTCGACGTCGAAGAATTCGATCCCGTCCGCGACACCCTTGTCCCACTCCAACAAGTTGTATGCTCCGTTCTGCCACTGTGTTGACTCTGTGGGTTCTTTCACCATGAAATAGGCTGCGTAACGCGGCGATAAGTTCCATATGTTTTCCAACAAGTGGGTGTGTAGTAACTCACCATGAATAGGAATGATAAGAAACAGCAGACATAGCGTGTTCAGACGGGGGAGGGAGGAGGAAGCCATGGTCGTTGGAAGGCTGAAAGCATCCTGCGGGAGAAGAAGAATTCCGGGCTATGAGCTGCGGACGTAAACAGGCCGCTTTGCGTTTAGGCAACTCCTGGGCGCAGCTACTCGGCGTGCGCCATATGCTTCGCGAAGTCGCGGACTTTTTTGAAACAGAAACTACGGAAATCGGTATTCCATATAACACTTACACGCACCTCTCCAATTTACTCTCAAAGACTAGAATCTTTACTCGCTTTCTGTGTATACGTCTTCTTAGGTCCCGAACTGTGGCGTTTATGTAAGGAGCTTGTTATAACTAGCTCTGTGACTATTTATGCTCATTTGGACTATTTTCAGCATCGAGATATTTATCTCAACACCGGTGCTGTGTGTCTCCCAATTGTCATGTAGTGCCCGCCATTGAGGACGTGCCAAGCTCATTTCTAAGAAGCAGTGGTAACGAGACTTGGTTTCCGCGAGCGGTCACCTTGGTATGATCCGGTCTCGAACCCGTCACTATTCGCTATCAAAACAACGATTCTTGGCGTACCCAAACTCGCTAGCGAGGCTATAACTCTTCTGATGATACTAGACATTTTAAACATTCTGTCCGTCCTACAAGTTTTCAATGATCATGACCTCTGAACTCCACTTCTGCAATTCTTCGTGAGTCAAGGCGTTGCGCGCGGCCTCTAGATCAACTTGGATATCAGCCGTGATAAGCTCGCCACCGCTTTGTGTTTTAGGCCTAAGCAAAGCTGCACCCATAGACTTTGCGTGCAGTATCGAAGGTTGCATGTTTGCGCGATTGTGGCCTGCCATTGCGCGAATGATGATGAGTGTAGGTGTGATACCCTGTCGGCCAGAATCAGCATCCACGCTCGACAAGCATCAGCCTGCGGCTCACCGTAATACTCCAAGAGAGCACCTGGGGATAAAAATACCAGCGCATGAATGGGAGATCGGGTGTGTAAAACTCGTACGCATATACAACGAGGAGTGTGATGTAGATGAGGGAATAGACCACGGCTGATTCGACGAGAAGCTCGATAATACCGCGGTATGTCCTGATACTCACGCCTGCGTCGTTGAACCGCAACATGCGATATAGGATAAGCGCAGTACAAACAGTGTTTGTGACGACGGTCATCGTGTAATAGACCAGGACCCAGTTGACGGTGGCCAGCCCTATCCAGCCGTCATCATCAGAATCCGAAAGAAGGATGAAGATGAAACTGACTGTTATATACAGGATAAGTATGAGTGCCAGAGAATAACAGAGAGAACTTACTTGTCTCGGTTATTAGAAAGAGACTTGGGCCTACAGCAAGCTTCCAGTTGTGTCCGTACATTGTCCAGCAACGCCAAATCTGCACGGTTGGTGTTACTTTTCATTCGAGAATCCTTTGCGGAGCGAACTCACCAGAACCATATCAGCCAGAATAACATCCAGCCCTCGAAGAACGTTAGTCGCCATTGGGGTTATCGCGTAGTCGAACATGTAATGGTCGAATTCAGACTGGAGAGATTCGCCATGTCTGATGAGAAGATTGTCTAAATCTCTCCACTCCATTCCCATGATGACAGTGTCGCTGCACCATAAGAAAGTAATGATAATAGCGAAAGCAAGCTGCTTCCGGTCAAGACGCGATTCCACTAGTACACAGGTCAGGAACGTCACCGAGGAACTGAAAAACACCCTTACCGATATAATACAGAGCGACGACGAAGATGCAAGTATGTATGGCGTGGCAGAGAACAAAGAGAATCCGAGAGTGCAGATAGCTTGAGAAGAGACCTTGGACGTCGGACACCGTTACGCCGAAATCGTCGAACGAGGAAGACATGGTGACGGGAGAGACGACGAGAAACCCGAAGCGATCGATGTGCTCTTTTTATATGAAGTAAGGTGTTGCATCAATGGATACTGGCAGCTGAAGCGGCTCCAAAGGTATCGTGATGATGGGAAAAGCTAGCGTGACAGATCATGTTGAACAGTAGACTCAACTCCCGTTGTAGGCAGGGTCTAGTCTAACTTGCTGGGAAGTCTGAATTATCAGATTGTTGCAGTTTAATTGACACTGTTGAACATTGTGATAGAACACGTCAGCGAATCTGGCACCTGATGCAACGATGAGAAAAATTCGCTTCATGTTGTGGCAATAACGTACAAGCTTTTCCAATCCGGTTTGAGTCTAAAAGCGATTGAATACGGTACGACCGTTGAATTGGCATTATCATTCATGCTGATAGCATACTCGTGGAGTTGTTTGTGTGACGCGCTCTTCAACCTTAAGGTCGAGGGAGACGATAGACGCCTGGATGATGGGAACTGCACAACATGATCACCTGCTGTAAGTACAACAGTCAAGTCGCAAAGGAAGGTTGATCTTACAGATTCAAAAAATGGGGCTCCTGTCCATCCAGTCCGCAGGGCTGAGCATCATAAATGAGCTTAGTTTGACTTGAAACAAAGAAGAAGAAAACATCATAGCGCCCGAAGCGTCTCTGAATGTCATTCCTATGAAAGACAGAATGCGAACAGCCTGAGCGCCGATTGTCTGACTCAACCCCAAAGATTGAAAACTATATGGTAGACTCGAACTCGAGGCGGTATCACCAGTATTACGTCGCGTACGCCCTCCAATGTCCTTGTCGGTATTCGGCTAGACAAGCTCCTCGGGATCATATTTATGATGCAGATGTATAGTGCTGAGTAGAAAAGGAGTAGAAAAGAATTCGCCAGGCGCCACTGTTGTCGTTGAACTAAGTAAAACCATAAGAGAGCTTTTCGCTGGCCCCAGCTCTCCAAGGCAGAATCACGACCTCCAAGAGCCGCTAATCTGAATGATCTATCGCCGCAAGAAAGATTTCCTGAAGTAAAAGGCACTACAGTATGAAGAGTCGCAGATGCGTTCTACTTAGTCGTGGTGATGGTGGTTGCGAGCAAGGAGTCAGATGATTGTTCGGCTTGGCTTCGGCCTGTCTCTCACCGCCATCATCCCTCGGTTGCTCCGAATGTTAAGGACGTGACAATCGATGAAGGAGAGCCTTTGTTCATTTACGGGATATCCGCAGGATGGAAGTGGACTCAAGACTTAAGTTTTGACCCGCTAAGTATTGAGCTCCGTTTATTCTTGTACTTCGTCTCGCCCAAATGCGGTGAACTGGAGAAAGCTTTCTCTGCCTTCGGTGAAATTACTCAACTTTTGTCCATGCGTAGACCAGACTCCTGGCAGACTCAATAGGAGCCTCAATACGCGTACCTGCCACGTGTGTGGGATACACACGCCGGGAGGATCAGGCCATCTTGATCTGAACGTTCACGAACGTTGAACGAGGAACGACCTTACCTGCCTCATAGCCCACGACAATCATCGTTGAACCAGTCTTTCTCTTCCTTATTCCACCAAAAAATGGCAGCTACAGTAATCTCGCCATCAGAAGCAGACCTACGTGCTGCCCTCATAGCTCTCAAAACCGAACACCCTGCCCTCGGAATTCAAAAGATCCACGCGCAACTCTTAGCCTCGCATCCAGAATGGACCGTCAGCGAGAAAAGGACGCGAAAAATACTCCAAAACGAAGGTCTTACCGGCGCCGTGACTATCCCTGCCGATGCCTCTCTCGTCCCATCTTCCCGCCTAATGCCAGAGTCCGCCATCGCTATCATGCCTCCTTCCATCTTCGTTCGACAGCTTGGCCCTCTCCGTGGCAAAGGCCTCGTCGCGAAGACTCCCATTGCCGCGGGTGACGTACTCTGGAAGGAGGACCCATGGATCCTCGCTCCGGAATGGAATGTATATGAATTGCAACAACAGGGCGGAGCTTGCGCGCACTGCTCGACGCCTCTCCGGCGCACCGGGATACCATGCGAAGAATGCGGGCTGCAATTCTGCAACCGCCTTTGCTTGAACAGGGCACGGGACACGGGGCATCGGATTCTATGTACGCAGAGCGGACGGAAGCTGCTGGCGTTGGCGCATGAGATGGGGTGGTTGGCGTTGCATGCTTTGGCGAGAGCCACGGCGCGTGTACTGCAGACGCGCGAGACAGACGTCTACGAAGCGTTCGCTGTGCTGGGACTGGAGGAGAGGTTTCGCTTCCAAGGCGCAGAGGTTGGAGAGTTGAGAAACATGTGGTCGAAAACCTTTGAGGTGTACAAGACCGCCTTTGCGGGAAAGAACCTGGGCGACATGGGAACACTTGAAGGGTTCTTAAAAGGCTTGGGACGAATGAGCTTGAGTACATATTTTACCCTTTGTACAAGGCGTCAGGCTAACAGATACCATAGACTTGGAGGCTCATGGCGGTCTGTACACGCTCCACTCCCATCTCAACCACTCTTGTGACCCCAACATCTCTGTACGCCACCTCCAGCAGCGTGAAGCTTTAGCGCGTATTAGTGTCATTGCTTTACGCGACATTTCACCTGGAGAGGAGCTCACAATTACCTACGTCAATCCCGAATTAACTTATGGTGAGCGCAAGCGCTCACTCGGTGAATGGGGATTCGTTTGCAGGTGTTCAAGATGTGTTCAAGATGAACGTAAAGGGGCGCCAGATGTCTCTGACTTGGAGGCGGAATTGAAGGAAGGCCTTGGTGTTCTGTGAGAGTTCCTAAAATATGTCCGTATCGGAATGATAGTCTTGTTGTCATCGAGGTCACTCAAAAAATATAGCTGGTCCACCACGTGTATCAAATACAAGTCAATCATACAAACACCTTCGCAATGTACTTTACGCATCCCACCATGTAACCCAATACGACCAATGCTCAGATCCAAACCTTCACGTTCCGCAACCCCTAAGCGCGTAAACTCCTCCTCGTTAATGTCAGCAGAGGTACTCTGATTCGTCCATGAAAACTGCGTCAGGGTGCGCCGCTGCCATCGCGCGAGCACCATGTCCACTACAGCTTTCCCATAATCATCTCGACACATCTCCCATTCAGCACCAACGATTGCAGATGTGGCGCCAGCAAAAGCGCATCCGTCTCTGCATCAACAGCAGTCATCCGCTCGATGGTGTCTTTCGACATAAGACACGACCAGCCCTCCGGTAACCACCCATGTTCCTGCACCGCCAGGGAGGCCAACGATATCATTGCACCGTGGTATAACAAATCTGAAAAATCCGCCGCCAGCATGCGCGTGTTGAAGAACGAGACCTTCCTCAACAAGCACTGCGAGCGCTCCAACATCGACGTGAACGAGTCCTGCGGCCAGTGTATAGCGACGGAGCTTATCGACAGCTCGCGAAGCTGAGGCACACACAACCTTCCAAATATCTCGCGCATGCCCAGCTCATCCAAGCTAATCGTAAGCGAGGACAGCCCCGGGAGCGTAATCGCGCCCACCGCCGTCTTCAACACATCCTCCTCGCTCCCCGTCGCCCCCACCGCCACCCCCAAACTGCACCTTATCAAGTTCTTGCACATCGCAAAGAGGTCGAGGCACGTATACACCGAGTCGACCTCGCTCAGCCGGATCTCCGTCAGCCCCGCCCAGTGCGCGCGCGGCACGTCGAGATGCTGGAACACATTCGCGCCGTGGATGACGAGGCTCGAGAAGCGCGGCGCGTCGGTGAATAGCAGCAGCGTCCGGCTGAGCTCGTCAATGTCGCGCGCGTGCAGCGCGCGCAGCGGGAGGCTGAAGGTGATGTCCATGGACCGGAGGAGGTGCGGCATGACGTTGCGATGCTTCGTCATCGCGCGCACGGACATGGCGGACTCGAGCTTGAGCGTGGCGTCCGCCCAGCGGTCGATGTGCTTCATGAGCTTGTGGATGAGCTTGCTCGCGAGGATGTCGTCGTCCGCCCATCCGTCATCTGGCAGAGGGAGAATGTGAGGGGGACGCGCCGCGAGCGCTCCAGCCATGGGTCGATGATGCCTAATGGCGGGTATGATTTTCCGCTCCAGATTTCGATGGGGAGGACAGCCCACAGTCGCGGGGTACACAACGCCAATGCGCGCCACGCTTTGCTCACGCTGAGGAAGGGTATCGGAGCTTGCAACAATGAGGCGCAGTATGCCTGTCGTCAGGGAGGCAGTGGATGAAGATCTCTTGCCATATCTCTAGTGGAAAGTCATCAAAGACTTTCGACGACATAGGACGACCTTGATTGCTATGAGTTGGGGCGAAGAAGGAAACAAGGACAGCGTACGGAGGCGTCTGAGAAGGAACGGAACAAGGAGCGACGTTTGCCTCCGTCCAGCTTTTCAAGTAACTCCACAGGGGACCTCGGAAGCAAATTTGAGATCACCCAAGCGCAATTGTGGGTACATGCACTGTACACAGAGCTCCTCCTATGGTGCATACTAAATGCTTCCAAGTAATCCTTGAGGCGTGCCATCTCAGACATGGATTCGGAGATGCGACGATAGACAAGATGTACGGGACGCCATGTCTCAAAAAAACTGAACTGAAATTGTCGCAACCCCTTCAACAAATGATGTTTCTGCCTGTGGAACGTTCTATCCATCAGCGAAAGAAATTGCTGACTCAATGGGTAGTTGACTCACCTGCACGGATCCGCACAGGCAGTCCGCCTAAACTGAAAGAATGATGGGCAGAGTCATCATCAAGTACAAGGCAGACATCTTACCTTTTTTATCACTTGAACAAAATAACGGAAGAACTAGGGGAAGACAAGCTGTTATACGCAACGAAGGTGAGTCCATGTCCCTGTGTTTTCGGGTCCACGGTTAGACAAAGAATGTCCAGCGGCCAGCCATCACAAGGCTGAACGCGACTCGGAGAAGCATGCCAATACCAGACATTCAGAGGAGACTTTGACACTCAGAATAGCCTTCCAAAAGGCGTGATAGTGCGGAGACTTGATAGATTAGATAAGTTACAAAATAAATCTAGATTTTACCACGAAGCAGGTTCAGGATTATCTCCCGCCCAGTGAAGAGTGTTGTGTGGTATAACGTGGGGAAGTCAAGAGTCGAGCTGAGTGCATCAGCGTAGCCGAAAGGAAGCATTAATGGTATCCATCCTGGAAATCATCTTTGTTAGCCTACAGTCGAAAGAAAAGAACAAGAAGTCCATACCACGAGCGTACTCGAGCGCGAAGCATCCTTCGTGCATCTTATACTGCTTGGCCGTGCCGCGGGGAAGATGATGCACAGTCCCAGCCGGATATCTCTCCATCTCCAGCGCACCCGCGGAGAACGCCCACTGCTCTCCGACAAGAATGTTAAAGTAGTCATCAGCGGTGTGCAGACCACTATGACCTTCCGTTCCTAGAGGGGTTCCGAAGATGATCAAGTATTCGGTTATGCTGGCGTGGATGATATACATGGCTCCCATGGCCCCACCCGCGTTGTTGAATACCCACTCTGAGGTATCAGGGTTCAGCCGTATGACTTCGGAGGGTACGTGGCGGTAAGGTTGGCCACAATATGCTCTATCATGCCCGCAGTGTTGTTGGGGTTGGCTTCGATGGCGCTCTTCGCTAGTTCATGTAGCTCGGTCGGGTCCAGGACATACCACCGATCCTACGACAATTAAATTTGCGCAACAGACCGCGTAGAATTAACCGTACCTTTATGGTATCCAGATAGCCACATATGGCGACTATGACGCCGAATATGAGCGCGCGTGTAGCCCATTTGAGCAGACATGAAGATGCTGCCGGTGCTTTTGGGGTTATTTTTTTCTGAGCTTGCTTGGCAGCCATTGCAGCACTTGCAGTTGGGCGAAAACAAGAAACAAGAGAGGTGATAGCAACGAGAAAGGCTTCCCCGCTTTTATGTTGTCGAGGGAAGGGTTGGACGCCAAGATACGACCTCGTACCACTTTTGTCTCGCATGATAAATTGCGTTCACGGTCACGTTATTCGGCCATGCTTGCTCTTGCCAATTGTTCTCCGTCGGCACTCGTTATTCGTGTAGTAATCATAAGCTGTTGTGGGTCGATTATATGTGTACAGTACTCTATCCATCCTCAATGTCATATCACTCGACAAAAAACTCCCAAATTCTGCCTTCAAGTACTCCTGCGAAGCGCGTCTTTCCCGCTAGGAAATCAATACGCCTTACACCTCTTCTTAGCTCATCCTGTATAGCCATCTGCTGTCCTCTCCGCGCACACCGCTTTCTGTACGCGCCGACAACAGCACACTGCGCTTCCCATGACAACGTCTCGTATTCCTCCGCCGTCACCGGTATCTGCATTCCTTTGTAAATCCCGCAGCACATCCGCAATCGTTGCACAGAGTACACGACAATGGCCATCGTCCAGCGAAAATAGCCAGCCTTGGTTGATATGCGTATATGGGATGGGGCAGAAGAGGAAACGCTCGAGACTGGGGAGAAAAGTACATCCAGAGCATAGAATGACATGAGGGTGGAAGGAGGGTTTAGAAAGTCGTATGATATCAGTCGCGATGAGGAAGATGCGGCTGATAACAGTGGCGTAATATATGTGGGCCCTGAGGGCTCGCGTATGTGTCTCCAGAAGTGCTCGTATTTCGCGAGAGACGGGCTCGGAATATAGCTGGGCTCCCCGACGCGTGATGAGCCTGGTGGTCTGCTGTTGTGTACGTGGCGCGGGTAGGGGCGTGAGTTCTCATTCAATGAGGTCGTCTCAGGTTTAATCGTCGGGAGCTGGAAGCGGACGCGTCGATTGATCTTGGTGCGCATGGCGCGGGAAGGCATTTGCAAGAATCTGAAGATGGGGGAATGCCAATCCGCCGAAGGCCTTTATACCTGACTGTGGCGCAGATCATCGATACGGTAAACAAGGCGGTCGGTCTTTGAAAGTTATTGTCGACCGTCCAGACAACGGGACTGGTTACTAGCCTTGTAGTGGAAACGAAACAAAAGCGGTGTTGTTCGCGAACAAGCCCGTGCGAAAGTAGAACAAAGTCCACACAAGAACCATCAAGACCCTATTGTTAGCTCACAGAATGACGGCATGAAAGAAAAGAACCTTCGAGAAGTCTGCAACTATACCTATTTAGAGAAAATACGCCACACATCGACTGACAGTAAACGACCTTTGTAGTAGAGCTATGCAGTGGCCCGATGGGTAGGAGATAGTGTATTGCCCAGTGACGGTGTGCCGAGCATTCATATGACAATATCGTAACTGCTGCAAGTGAAATGTCCAATATTCAGCGCACAGCGCAAAGGTTCAAAAACATGGTCCCCGTAAGCATACCATAAAACCAGGTGATATATAAGCACAACTACATGACACACAGCGAGTCTAACCCTCAAGTCCATATAACAGAACCTTCGGGAAACGAAAGCGATGAAACGACGAATATGAAAGCACTATGTCGCGGTGCCAACAACCTCGGAGATGACAAAATCGCGCTTATCCTCCGGGAGATCGTCCCCACCCCAGAGCGTCTGCAGACTGAACCAGCTCTGCACCACGGGCTCACCGGGTTGAACGCCAAACTCCAGGAAGGGTCGGCGCGCCGCCAGGCGATGGGTAACGACGTGACACATCAGGATGAAGAGGATGAGGAACAGGATGATCGCAGTACGGGCTCGGAGCGATGGGGTGTACGTGCGCATACGCTTGAGCAGCGTGGGCTTTGGCTCGGGGGCGAGAAATGCTATGGAATAGTCGGTAGGCGACCTAGGTGACGAGGGCGTAACGACGATAGCTGGCAGTGGGGATTTTTCGGTCAAGGTGGGTAGGGAGGAGAAGTCTGGAAACGGCATTAGATGGATAATCTAGGGCAAGGGACAGTGCAACTTACCTAGGGGAGCAGGTATCAACGTATAGTCGAGAGTGCGCAACGGGGGTAACCTGTGCTGGCGGAATCCTATGAAATGGTAAGTACTGTTGCAAACGCTCGAGAGAGCCATGAATACCAGGCCTAGACATGCTGAGAATCAAATATAAAGACGAGTAGTGGGGGAGACGACTCGTTCAAGGGTCCAAGGCTAACGAAAAGCTTCTAACTCTCGAGATAAACCAACTAGGCGACTAGTTGGAGGCGGGTGGGTAGTAAAAAGAATGTGTTCACAAAGGAATGTGGGGTAAAAGTGCGAAACCAAGCAAGTCTGAGACTCAGCGCAAGAGGAAAGATGGAGGGGAGAACCTAAACTTATGCCTAGGCACGCCATCATGGCGCCGAAGTCGTTGCCACGCGACGCGGACCTGTGAATAAGCGCCTCTGTGTCAGCCCGACAAGCTTGTGTTTCTCCAAATTCCGCACACTGACAGCTCTACAAGGATAACACATATCCCGCTTTGACGCATAGGAGATGATAAAGACCGTGTTTTGCACCGATTAGAACCCGCAAAGGCCAACGCCTGACGGCCGTGGCAGATCTCTGCACGGAGGCCAGATACATACTCTTACTACCTGCATCTCAAAAATAAACTATTGTAGGTGTCGAAGGAGCAGTCGTGGCTGTGCACGACGCGTCCCAATCCGGCATCTTCCGGAACCTTCGCGTGCATACTCGTTCACGCGGATTTGGGACGTTCGCTCGTCTGCTCACTCAGCATATGAGTCGAGTATTTATTCCAGTAGATAGTAGAACATTCTAGTACTCTACAATTTGTAGTATATATACGCGGCCTGCAAGGCCCTCAGAATAATCTAATTACTCTTACTTCTCCCTCATCCTCACATAGCTCGAGTCTCGCAGTTAGCCACTGCAACATCATATTCCCCATATTTTACAACAGGTTATGGGCCCCGGCCTTAACTAAACTATACCGAGACCCACTATACAACTCACCTCACCAAATCACACACCATAATGTCCGACTCTCTCCCCTCATCGCTCTTCCGTATCGAGCTCCTCCAAGAGCACAACTGGGTTCCGTACAAGCGTTGCGTCACCGCAATCTTACGAGAACGAGGTCTCTTGAAGTACGCCGAAGGCACGACCAAAATCCCTGTGCCGGCAGATGCTAATAATATCACTACGGAGGAAGCAACCAAGATCAGGAAATGGGAAGAGGAAGACGGACGAGCGCAGACACAAATCGAGCTCACCTTGAGTGACTCGCAGATGATACATATCGCGGGAGCCAAGACAGCAGCCGAAATGTGGTCGCAGCTGAAGTTAGTAAAGGAAGCTAGAGGAAAATTAGGGATACTATCGCTCCGCCGCCGTCTCTACCGCACCGTCGCCGACGAATCCACAGATATCACCGAACACACCACAGAAATGCGCCGCGTCCAGGAAGAACTCGGCATCTTGGGAAGTGTCGTCACCGACGAAGATTTCCTAATGCTACTCATCAGTTCATTGCCTGAGTCCTGGGACCAATTCACATCAGCGTACCTTGGTGCTACCGGAAATAACCCCACCGTTACCTCCCACGAGTTCATCTCCATCATTCAGGAAGAGAACCGACGCCGAAAGGAGAAGTCTGGTGAGGGCGAATCAGCCATGTACGCGCGAAGCGGAAGACAGACAGGCAGAAACTGGAATGGCAGAGACTCCATGTCAGGGAGAGTATCCGACAATGTCAAGTGCTTTAACTGCCACAAACAAGGCCACACCAAGAACCAATGTTGGTCAAAGGGTGGCGGCTAGGAAGGAAAAGGCCCGGGCAGGAACAAAAGGAAGAAGGAGAGATCTAACCAGGCCCAGTCAGGGAATGCCCACGACGATGTAGTCGAGACGTCTTACCACGTAGCGGAGACGAAACCGCAATTCGATAACCACTTTGCCCGTTACACTTGGCTCTCAGACTCAGGCACAACGTCACATATCTCCAATGACCGCGCTACCTTTGTCGACTTTCGGCCGCTCGAGGCAACCTCCATCAATGGCATTGGAAACATTGCAATCAAAGCTGTGGGCAGAGGAACAGTCCTGTTAGACTGCAAAGTCAATGGGCAAACTATCACTCACAAGCTCAAAGACACATTATTTGCCCCGAATGCCGCCAACAACCTCATCTCCATCAGCAGACTAGATGACGCTGGGATGGAAGCCTCATTTAAAGGAGGTCAGGTGCGATTCCTCCGCAGAGACGGGAAAGTCCTAGCGGAAGGACAGAAGACGCGCCGACTGTACCTTATGAAGGCATGTGCACGCGTTGTAGCACCCGAGCAGTCAAATGTTGCCAAAACGAGCAACGAAGACACATGGGATGCATGGCATCGAAAGATGGGACACCTAGGAAAGGCAGGGTTAGAAAGACTGAAAAGGGAAGGACTCGTTGAAGGACTTACCATATCGGACGACTCGCCGCCACTCAGCCAATGCGAAGCCTGTATCCAGGCAAAGATGACACTCTGCCCATTCCCGCAGGAAGCGAAAAACCGACGCGAACAGCCAGGAGAATTGACCCATGGCGATATTTGGGGTCCGGCCCGCGTCGAGTCCCTGCAGAAGTCGAAATACTCCATCACGTTCACCGACGACGCGACACGCCGCTGCAGACCTGAGTTTCTAAAACAGAAGTCAGAGTCATTTCGAAAAATGAAGGAATACATTACCTTCATCAAGCAGCAGGATGGAGTCAAACCCAAAGTCATTCGGGTAGACAACGCTAAAGAACTGACAGGCGGAGAGGTCAAAGCATGGTTGAAGAAGGAAGGAATTCACTTACAGACACCGGCACCGTATGCCCACTCATCAAACGGGGTAGCTGAACGATTTAATCGCACCCTAGTTGAACTTGCCCGCGCAATGCTTATCGCGCGAGGCCTTCCATCGTTCCTGTGGGAATGTGCAGTTGAGTATGCGGCATATATCCGCAATCGCGCACCAACACGCGCGCTCGAAGGAAAGATGCCGGAAGAAGCTTGGACAGGCAAGAAGCCGGACGTTTCACATCTCCGGGAGTTTGGGTGTCCAGTCTGGGTGAAAAGAGAAGGAAAGAACTTGTCAAAACTGGGCGGTAACTCGAGCAAGGCAACAAAACATACCTTTGTTGGGTTTTCAGACGACCCCGTAGTCATAAAATACTACGATGCTGGCCTGCGATCCATCCGGGAATCACGGAACTATGAGTTCGTGCAGCCGGCACCAGCAGTTGACGTTGAAAACATTGACAATGTGCGGCTCGAGGGGGAGACAGGAGGTGCTAGCGACCCGCAATTGCCAGAAAAGTCTGAGCAGGATACGGATCAGCAGAAGAAAGAGGCACCAACAGCAGTTAACCCACCTATTACGCCGTTGACAATCCCCACGCCATCACAGATCCCAAAACCACCTTCAGGACCCATCCGGCGATCTAGTCGCACCACAACGGGCCACAACTATGCAAAACTCAACAATCCTAATGCCCGGATACCGTCCACATCACGTATTCCGCGACCGACTCCATCAGAACCACCAGCTGAGTCAGCGAACATCGCCATCATCCAGAGCTATCTTGCCGGCGATGGTGAGCACATGAATCGTAATGACTTCCCGCGAAGCCTAGCAGAGGCACAAGCCTCGCCCGAATGGCCTGAGTGGAAGAAGGCCATGGATGAGGAAATGGGAATGATTCAAGAAATGGGCACTTACAAGCTCGAGGATCTCCCAGAGGGACGCGAAACCGTAGGCTGCAGATGGACATACTTGAAGAAGTACGACGAACATGGGAATGTGTCGCGCTATAAAGCCCGCCTCGTAGCACAAGGCTACTCGCAAATCCCTGGAGTCGATTTCACTGAAACGTTTGCACCAGTTGTTCGTCTCGAATCAGTCCGCGCCGCGCTAGGCATAGCCGCCATCAATGACCTCGAAATTGGCCAGATGGACATTAAAGGAGCTTACCTCAATGGCGAGCTCGAAGAAGAGATATACATGCGCCAGCCGCCAGGATACGACGACGGATCAGGCCGTGTCTGCAGACTGTACAAGACCCTGTATGGGTTAAAGCAGTCAGGACGCGAGTGGAATCGAGAGTTCGATAGGAAACTTACATCCATTGGGTTCTCAAAGCTGGAAGTTGATCACTGCGTGTACAAACACATCCGAGACGGCAGGACTGTGTTCCTGACAGTCTGGGTTGACGACTTGTTAATATTTGCTGAAGCAGTCAAAGATCTGGAGGAAGTAAAGAGGGAGTTAGCAGGGTTATTTGATGTCAAGGACATGGGAGAGCCAAAGAAGATCATTGGCATCGAAATCGAGAGGGACCGTGATAACGGCACTGTCTCGTTATCCCAGCAACAATACATCGACGGAATACTCACTAGGTTCGGCCTACACAACGCGTCGCCCGTCACCACTCCACTCGACCACAACATCATCCTACACAAACGACCGGCCGACGAGCAAGTCGAGCCCACTATCCAAGGCGGATATCAGTCCGCGATCGGCTCCTTGATGTATGCCGCGATTTGTACGCGCCCCGACATCGCGTATGCTGTACAGACACTGAGCCAGCACTCGAACAACCCTGGACCCGAACATTGGACAGCTGTAAAGCGAGTGTTCAGGTACCTATCTGGCACAAAGAACCATAAACTCACCTTCCGAGCAAACGATGAACGAGAGGTCATCAGCGCTGGATACAGCGATGCAGACTACGCATCAAATCCAGATGACCGGAAATCCATATCCGGATACGCATTCCTACTCGGAGGAGCAGCATTCGCGTGGAGCTCAAAAAAGCAATCCACCACCGCGCTATCATCCACAGAGGCAGAGTACACGGCTTTAGCCCATTCCACACGCCAGGCCATCTGGAACAGAAACCTCTTAGAAGGCCTAGGCTATCCACAAGAAGAACCCACCTTGGTCTTCGAGGACAACCAATCCACCATCGCCATCGCGCACGACCCGCAATATCACGCCCGGTCAAAACACTTTGACGTCCAGAACCATTTTGTCCGCGAAAAAGTGGAGCATGGGATTATCGAGTTGGCATATTGTCCTACGGATGAGATGGTGGCCGACATATTCACGAAGGCACTGCCACGGCCCAAGCACGAGAAGTTTGTCCGAGAACTTGGACTGATGCCGGCTTGAGGGGGAGTGTCGAAGGAGCAGTCGTGGCTGTGCACGACGCGTCCCAATCCGGCATCTTCCGGAACCTTCGCGTGCATACTCGTTCACGCGGATTTGGGACGTTCGCTCGTCTGCTCACTCAGCATATGAGTCGAGTATTTATTCCAGTAGATAGTAGAACATTCTAGTACTCTACAATTTGTAGTATATATACGCGGCCTGCAAGGCCCTCAGAATAATCTAATTACTCTTACTTCTCCCTCATCCTCACATAGCTCGAGTCTCGCAGTTAGCCACTGCAACATCATATTCCCCATATTTTACAACAGTAGGGAATCCTTCAAGGAAGCAGACGTGGCAGAACGCAAGCATGTAACATCATACAGACGTCGGGAAAAGGTGAGAGTATGACTCTAGGAGGATCTCGGGTCCTAATCTCTATGAGATGGGACTTGGGCGTACGCAATAGAAGGCGAGGCTTTGTCTCTGATCCATGCTCTAGCTACAGTATGAATCGTGAGGGATGTCCTAGGTCGTTGGTTTCAATTCATGAGATAGGACGCTGAAAGTTGACAACCTTCTTTTATACAGGATAAGATGAAGGACGCGTAGTGGCTGGAAGGAAGCGTGTACGGCACCACGTGAGCACAAGTCATCTACTTATCTTAGATTAGGCCCTCTGATTCGAACCATCAACTCTATACAGCAGCTTTACTAATCTATCGCACTTGCGGGTCATCTCTCTTGATGCTCGCGTCACACTTCGACTCAACCCTTGGTCTTGCTTGTGCTTCGATCGTACTCATCACATTCTACTTGATCAAACGGTGCAGAGCGAGATCTCCCACGCTTGCGAATGTTGAACGTTCTCAAGCTGGAGGTCAGTCCGTAGTATTTGACAGAAACCCCTTCTCCTGAAACTCAGAAGACTGGACTCCGCAGGAATTCACCTACCCAGCCTTTGATACATGCCCGGTAGATCTCTCAGATATTCATCCAGTACCGTATCGACCTTTCCGATGGGGACAATACCAGTAAGCTTGTTTTCCCTCTCTCCATGGCCGTGTCTGATATTCAGTGTGACAATGGGCATACGCTCCATGCCATGGGACAGTTGGATAGAGGTAATGATTGCTGAATTATGACGCTGACAACACCACTCAAAAGCTAGATAGATTGACAATCAGTTTCTCCGATACCACAGAATTCGGGAGCACCGAATCAGAACGCGAGGCAAGGACGTCGTTCGCATGCTCCCCGACAACCCGCCTCTTGTGAACTCTGCTTATCATGGTGGTATGTGCGATGCGTTGACCACCTTTCTGCTGCATTAGACTCATCTTTTCGTATATAGCAATAGAACTGGTCCATGAATTGTCGGAATTTCTGCACAAGCGATACCCATCAGTGTACTGCGTCACTCGTGATTCCGAGTTGAACATCGAGAAGATTACCATTCTGCCGCTTGCCGCGACGTTTAATTTGCCGCCACCTCTCAGGCAAAATGCTAAGGCGCCTACGAAACTACGCGCAGTGGAACACTGGGAAGCCGAGTCGGCTATGAAGATGGCTGCCATGCTGTACGTTTCTTTGTGACTTTTGCCGCGTCGCGTAATTGGTTTTTCAGAACTCAAGAAGATATAGCGCTGATGGTCGAAGGTGTGCCGCTTCTTCCTCCTCTAAATAGTAGTTCATTCAAACAATGTCACTTCAGGTAGAGATGGGTTGTATTATTTTCAAGGCGGCGCAATTTGCATACCAGGTAATGATAATAGACGTTTTCCTTGCCGTATTCAATATAGTCCTCAACCCCAGGTTCTTGGAGGCTAGCAGACAAGATCGGTCTTTCTTTGGAAGCGATTCACGACACTGGCGGTGTGCCCCAATGCAAGTCCTCCTCTTCTCTCACTGATCCACGTCCACCAATTCAAAACTAAATAGACCGCGAAAAGCTGCACGTCGGGATGACCCGTTTCTTCCGGCGCCTAGCAGTGGATAAGCCTGTCATCCGGAACAACTACTCTATACAAGTTGTCCCCGCATTGAACCAGGATAGCATCGATCCTGAAGAGCTCGCATGGTCTACGACATCCAACGGCCCAGAACTGACCTTCGACGACAATCGGGCGCACCCGCCAGAGCCACCTGTAGTCAAACCGGAGAACCTCAGGCTGCGGAGTGAGCGGCAGACGCTGCGACGGTTGCCACTTTCTGGTGTGGTAGTATTTGGAATACGCACGTACGTGTTCAATGTGCAGGAGTTGGCAAGCGAGCCTGGAGTGGCCGCGAGGCTGGCGAGTGCGGTGCGGAGCTGGCCCGAGGATGTGCAGGAGTATAAGGGAAAGAGACTATATGCAGATGTTTTGTTGGAGTATTTGGATAAGAGGGCGGACGAGCAGTGTGAAGTCGAAGTGAAGAGTGAATATCCGTTTTGACGGAGTACTCTTTCGTTGACATAGTGGTTCATCTTTACAATCACTTTTTGGCGGAGGTTGAAGCAGTCCACTGCAGGCGATAATATAACGAGTCGACCAGGACCAGAACAGACAAAGAACAGATAATCTTGTGCAATAACTTAACTTGAATTGATGTCAATTATGGCTATGATAACTGTTGGGAAGTCACAATAACTGCAAGAAAACAATAGCATTACGGATATAGCGACTCATTATGTATAGGGATATATGTCCAAAGGACAAGGAAGTAAAGCCTTCCGTCTACTTACTTTTGAGGGGGGACGACCTTGTCAAACGATGGCGGTAGCACAAAATCCCGCTCCGCAACAGGCGTCGATGGCCCACTGCTATCGCTCCCACTCGTCGACTTTGCAACGGGCGCCACAACCGTCGGCTTCTTCGGAGGAGGCAACAACCCCTTCTTCCTCTGCAGGCCCCTCAAGAATTTGGCGCCACCCGCATAGAAGAACACCAACCCGCCTCCGATAACAATATGACCGTAGTACCCTAGCGTGCGCCAGGCTTCCATTGAGTCCTCAATGGTGAGTAGAATGAATGGTGTCGCTGCGTAATTGAGGACGAACAGCGAGAAGATTGTGCCGGTGAGGTCGTACAGTCGTTTCTTCATCGATACAGGTTGGCCCTCTTTGGGAAGGAAGAACGGCCGGAAGTTGGCGCGCGCTAGGCGAGCGACGGCAGTTATGAATCCACCGAGCATGAACGTGAGGTAATACCCGGGATATATACCGTGCTACAGACAATGAGATGGAGTTCCAATGTCGATTGTGGAGGCTTACCCAGAATGCACTCGTCATCGAGGTGATCATCATGCTCTTGAAGCCGGGCTTCTTGCCTTTCGGAGTCACGCGCTTGTACACGCACTCGCGTAGCCAAATGTTCGTCTTCATGTTCCACGAATCAAGAATGCCCTTGAAGTTGGATGGGAATTCGATCTCGAGGGGAATGACATTGGCTGCGCCAGTCCAGGTAGACTTGCCCTTGGCGTTGAAGCCGGTGAAACCGAAGCCAGTAAGGATGCTCGCGCCTTCGGTGAGAGTCCATACTGCATAGTACTTGACTCGCTCGGACGGGGAATAGAGCTGAAAGAGGACGATCCTCTTCCAGAGTGGCTGCTCTTTGAACCAGGGTTGCAACGCGACAGTGAAGTTGTGCTTGGACGCGACCACGACATAAGTTCCTAAGAAAGCTAGACCAAGGACCATCTTGCCGTACGCGACGCGCTTCCTGCCTTTGGGCAGCTTACGCGAGACGTTATCCTTAACAGGAACATTGTCGTAGAGCCTTTCGGTGATGAGCTCCATGTAGTCATGAAACTCAAGGTACGGGCCAACAAGAATGCCGGGGAAATAGAACCTGAATACGTGTTAAAAAACGCATATGGGGCAAGAGTGAGACTGACGCATAACCGAGGAATTCGAGCAGTGTCGGGAACTGGACGACGCGTTTCGTTGACTGCCACTTGTCCAAGTCCTCAGCCGGTCTACGTCCGTCCCAGACGTTCCACGCAAACGTGGTAAGCTTCATGGTCAACACCATCTGCGGTCCAGTCACGTCCATGGTTTCGTAGCTGGTCTGTCGAATCGCGCGTATAATGTGACTGGAGGCAATTAGATATGAATAAAGAAGCAACGAAAACTCACTTGATCGTCAAATGCCCCATAACGATGCTATAACCCGATTAGTTCAAATTCGTGTACAAAATGTGTGTCGCGTACGCAAATACCAGCCAAGGCATCCTTGAGCTCCTGTCGTACTTGGCAACCGCGTAGGTCGCCAGAACGCTAGCCAAAAGTTGAAAGAAGACACCATACACCTTGAGCACGGGGAAAAAGTAGAAGAGGGTAATTGCAATGTTGAAGAGATGCTTGAGAGCGGGCTGGGATGCCGGTATGCGCACGAACACGCTCCCTAATGGGAAGGCAATGAGCAGGCAGGATATTAACTGCGACCTAGACTCAGCGCCGTCATTGGTGGATTCACTGCATGCGCACCTTGATCTGGTCGACAGAGGCACCAGCGAGGTCGGCCAGCGGCACGAAAACGCTGTCGAGGTCCATGTTCGCGACGGCGGCGACAACGACGACGGGATTTGGAACAAAGTGGGTGGTGAGTGCACAAATTTGGCGAGCCGTCCCCAAATATTTAAAAGCAGATGCGGCCCGATGCGGATCAATTCCTTGGCACCTTCACAGTGCCAGTCACTCCGTTCGTCCGCAGCTTGACTCGAAAGACAGCAGTAATTCTCTGCCGCGGTTCAAAGCTTTGGGGGCAGAAGGGTACGGGGTGGTGGTGGTGCGGATCTAAGGTGAGTAGTAACCCTAACCTGACCCATATCTCATCAACACGCCGTCACGGGCTCCGATTACGGGCGTAAGTAGCTCAATACAGCTTAATTTAGATGAAGAGAAACAATACACAAGTCCAGATCAACAGGTGTATGGTCCTATTCACTTGCGTACTGAACATACTGATGCAAACCCGAGCGGCCAACATTCTTGCCGATCGCGAGTATAGGAATTAGCGATAAGCGGCATTGGCGACATGAGATGAGGCAGCCTCGCCCGAAGACTATAGCCTATTCACAAGAAGTTGCCACTATGGTCACAGTTCAGGGCTCTACAGCTATGTACCGCGACAGTCGGTATATTGTACTTCAGTCAGTCTCAGTGGACAGCGAAGAGAAGCCAGGTATCGACGCTTGCTCGTTACAACACGGCGACTTTACCTGGCTAAGCGAAAACGACCACGTACCGCGATGCACGTCGCGTCCGAAGACAGTATACAGCCATATCGCAGGTATATATGAAAGCGAAATCTTTCTCTTGCCATCTGCATTCTGAATCACAGCTTGAATGCCGAAAAGAGATCCATCATGTATACTGTATGTGCCTCACCAGAGTTCGCTAATGCAGTACGCCAGCAAACCCCCAAGTCCGACCATCGATGCGGTTGAACGACGCGACGCGACGCGAGTGCTGATGTCATTCTAGCCTCGTCTGTGAGAATCATTCTCACCAAAGCATCAGGTCCTCTACGCAGAGTAGCTTCCTTCCAATTATGCTTGCCCTGAATGCGAACGCCGCCACAAACCAGCCATAAACCCAAGACTTTTGTACACCTGATATAGAAGGGCATGCGCAAAGGAAAGCAGACAAAAGGACATCCACTTTATACATAACGTTCACAGGCATAATCACTCGAATAAATACATCTCATCCCAAAACCCTCTACACTTGCGGCTGCCGCTGTTGTCCCATCCACCCAGACGTCTGCTGATCAGGCGGCGCCGACCCACCAGTAGGTTGGTTCGCTGCCATCATACCAGGCGCAGACTCGGGCTTTTCGGATGGCCCGTTGTTGTTGCCTTCCGCAATCGCCGCGACAGATGCATTCCACACGCCACCGTTTCCGCGCTGGGCTGCCATCAGAGCAAAAACGAGTAACGTGCCCCAGTAGCCCATAACTACATATTGATCGAATGAGAAGGGAGAGAAGGGAAGGGAGGGATACAATACTCACGGATAAGCCAACAGAGGAAGGAGAATGCTTCGATGGCGTTGCCTTCCTTGCAAGCGCCGGCCAGTTCAGCTATGATAGGACCACCATTCAGAAAATGAAAACGACCGTGTTAAAGAATGTAAGGCTCACGGAAAACATAATCGCATCCAGAGATGAATGTGAAGGTATTCGCGTTAGCCGCCAATGCAGCACTGGTCAACCAGAGCACCCAAAGGACACCTTATTCTCAAATGAGTCAGACATCGCCTCGTATCAAGATCCTTACCAAGCCATGCCACCTCTATCAGAACCATCGACGTAAAGGCGCCCTTGCGCAACATGTCGATAACCAGCCTTCCAAGGACACGAGTCAGCCATGATAATGCACAGGAGACAAGACGAGTCGTACATAGCAGGCGCCGTCATAATAGTGAGAACAGCCGTCGCGATCGCCATAGCCGAATACGTGAAATACGCGCTGAAAAACGTCGTGGTAAAGTACACGAGATGCGCGCTCAGTCCCAACACGATGACCGAAAAGATTATCACTGCGCCTAATCACAACTCACACATTAGCATTTCGACGAGAAGAGAAAGAAGGGAGAAGTGAGTACTCAGCGCAGCGAGACGGAAAATCGAGAGAAACTTGCCCATGGCGGTACTAGGTGGAAGGGGGAAGGCTTGGCTATGTCGTTGTCATGAAGTTGTGAAGGTCCGTTTTATACTCCCAGCCAGTCATTTGATCGACAGATCGAGAAACTAATGAAAAAAGGGGCACCCCGTGTTACGAAGATCCTTAAGCATTCTAGTTCCCAATTCAGTCACCGCCTCGCCTCCTCGTTTTCACCGTTCTGCAGCTCGTTGCTCCCCCTATCCTTTGCGAAGGAGAAGTAGTAGACTTTTGCGTCCCTCCTTGGCGACCTCCTCAACCCCGACCGCATTTCAGAAAATGGCGTGCAGCGCTTCATGTTGACATCGACAGCTTGACAGTCGACAGCTAGCCTCAGGTTCACTCGTCCTAGCGGAATAAAATTAACAGATTTATTGAAACTCTGCAAGGCTTAACATCCTCTGGAACATATCCAGCGGAATGCACGCCTGCAGCGCTTATACGAAAAAGAGTCCAGCTAAATTTGCGCGTCCGCGACAGAGTGTTCCCAGGCACCAGTCGTACGGTACGGTATAGAGGCGATCGAATGAAGGCAGGTAACGAGCGTAAGCAGGCCACTTGGGCAACAGGATGGCGGCACAATACATACAAGGTGGAGAGTCTAATTTGAAGGCGAAGTATGAATGAATCATAATCCTTCAAAGTGGCTGTAATCAATCGTAACTTCGCGGAAGGACCATAGAACTCACTACAAAAAGATCCGCCAGCAAATCATTCAAAGGGGTTCTGGACCATCTCTGTTGATGTCGAACACAATTCCGAGCGACTCTCGGAAAACAACTTGTACGTAGCAGGCTGCGCCACCCCATCGCCAAACGGCCGGACATGCGTTACAACCTCCAAAGTCCCGACCTCGAGATCCCGGACGTTCGAGGGCGCAAAATGAACAGACGACTCAGAACCGAAGGATATCAATGAGTCCGTCCTCGTGCTCGACGCGGCAGGCGAGGGAGAGCGGATCGTTCCAGAGCTGGAGATGACGAACATTGGCGATATGAGCGGGGGAGAGTCCTCGCGGGGGGGATGCAAGAACACATCTTGCCCAGATCCCATGCTCAGGTGCGGAGAGGTCGCACTCAACCGCGACTCCGTGTTGATACTGACGAAACCACTTGATCGATTCCACAGCGATGCGTCGTCGACCGCGTTATCGGGATGCATATTCAGAGGCGAGTGTGCACCATCTCTGAACACAGACGGCGTCACCATACTGATCCTATTCCAACGATCCTGGCGGTGAAGAACCGACGAAAGCGACTTGCCCGACCTCTTTTGCCATCGCCAATACACGCAGAACAGCAGCAGGATGAGGAACAGAAATCCAAACACAGAGCCTAGGATTATGCCTAGGGGGTTACCCGGACTGTTGAAGATACGTTGAATAGAGTGTCGCGTATGATGATGCAAACTTACTCAGGTGCATCGTCAGATCCTCCACCTCCACCGTGCCTACCACCCCCTGGGCCACCAACACCATTCGTCGGAATCGCACCTAAAGTACGCGAGCCAGAAGCGACGCCGAAAGGATGTCCACCACCTGGCCCACCATCAGCACCTGATGCATCGCCTGTGGGATCAACAGCAAGATGCACGTCCAGACTGTCAAAATGTTGATAAGAATTTTAAACATTCAACCTCGTGTCGCTGACATACCTGCGCGATACGGTGTCAGTAAAGATGAGACTGACAGACGTCTTTTTCGTAGCATCCGTATCATCCGTGGCAACAACAATTGTAGTCGGCGTGCCTTGTATCGTTGTCGTGATTGGCTCCGGGATCGTCACCACAGGACTCGCAGTAGACACAGACGGAGCCTGGATGGTAGACGTCCCTTCTGTAGCATAAGTACTACGAGTTAACGCCGTATCAAGCGTCTCTGTCGTACCCGGGGAAAGTGTGGACTCATTTCCAGGCAATTCAGAAGAAATTGCCGTGTACGTGGAAACTCGGGAAGTCGAACCCTGCGGGACGTCAACTGATGATGAACCAGAAGGACTGGAGGGACCGGAGTTGGTACTAGGCGAGTCTGGCGTCTCGGACGGTAGAGGCGCCATCGTTGTAGGCTTCGAAAGAGGGGTATCTTCACTTCGGGAGCTGGCAGGCGAGGTCTCCGTCGGCACAGGCGTCACCGTCGTTGATTCTGTGTAAGACGTGTTTGCACCGTCGCCAGCCGCAGAGCTAGCAGGCGGAGTCTCTGTCGGAACAGGCGTCACCGTCGTCGGTTTCGTGTGAGGCGCATTCTCACCATCACCTGCTGTAGAACTCGCAGGCGGAGAGGCGGGTGACGTGGTCGGCGACACTGGCGGGACAGAACCTAGCGTCGTCGGCCTCGTGTGTGGTGTAATGTCGCTATTTGTTCTAGACGTCGTATTTGGAGGCGTGGATGAAGGCCCAGCTAGAGAAGTAGTGTCATGAGGTGCGGTCGAGTCAGTGCCGGGAGTCATAGAAGAGGGTATGGAGTTGGAAGGGGTAGGGGTATCTGGTGAAGTAGTACCATCCGGCGCGGAAGTACTGTCTTCAGGTGTAGAAGTGGACGTGGGAGTGGTAGTCACTGATTGGTCGGACCGTGAAGACGGATCGGGAGGCGAAGGCGACCCGGCAGAGGAAACAAACGAACTCTGAACCGGCGTAGAGGTACTAGATACTGGCGAGCTAGTTGATGAAACAGAGTCGGTGAATGCGGGGGACTCGGAATCTACCGAAGTAACTGTCGTCTGTGGTTTCGCTGTAGTGCCGACCTCGGAAACACTGGATGGTGCATCCGTGACGGGAGACGCCTCTGCTGATGAAGGAGCGACGGTTTCATCCGAGGTTGAAGCCGGAGGGTCCGAGAACGTTGACGTCTCTGGCTCCTCTGAGATGGTCGGAAAATCCTCTATACTGGAAGTAGGAGTTCCTGCCTCGAGATCAGAGGTCTTGGGAGCCTCTGTGGGACTCTCTGTTGGGAAAGTCTCCTCAGCGCTGGTGGTAGGAGACCCGCCCGCGTCGGCGTCAGATGTGGTTGTAGGACCCGCCTCTTCAGGAGTTTCCGATTGGGAATCTGTGACAGGCGTTTCTGGGGACGCAATGGGTGTGGTAGCTGGGGTATCCGATGAGTCGTTTGCTGCAGAATTTTGTCGAGGCGCGGGACCGTGGCGGCGAACAACAATAAAGCCAGATTGAGAATGGCTTCTCATAACGCAACACAATTGAAAGTCGTCGGAATTATTGGAGCATCGACAAGAGTAAAAGAATGTGGGGGTACAACGACAAAACGAGTTGTCCGAGTTAAAAGTGGCTCCGTGTTGATCCCAAAAATTTAGGTGGACATGTTGAGGAGAGGGAAGCGTAAAGCTATCTCCCGATAGCGATGAGAGACATATATGAGCGGAGCCTTCTGATGGAAGCATCCATGTTTAGAGTGATTTTCTCGGGAGCTTTACGGAGAGAAGCGCTCAATGACGGGACTTTCGGGACGCGGAGGGCTGAAAATGAGCTTCCGGTGGCGCATATTCTGCCAGTAGAGACTATGGCCGCCAGTCAAAGTGACATTGGCATGTGCGGGCACCTTTCAGAGTGTGTACGTCGGCATAAACCGACGTGGAGCCTTCGTAACAAGGCGCCACGGTGAAGCAGCCGTTATGTCTGCCACCCTCCGAAATCAAGGGAAGCAGTACAGGAAGCTTTCGCTGCCCTGGCCGCCCTCATAAATTATCTATCTGTGGGACAGCCGAGTGGAGTCAGTGCCACGTTGGGATCATCAACTTGGAGCTCGTACCAGTACATGTTGATTACATGCGATTCGTGGGCGGCTAGGTGGTCTTCTCCTCCTTTCTTGAGTCGGGAAGAGAAGAAGAATCATTTGACCTTCGGAATGTTGGCCATCGTTTCACCGGATGGAAGCAGTAAATCAATTTTCGCGAACGTGATGGCATTTTGCATGTGGGGGATCCGAGAAAACAAGAGCAACGTCAACTTGACGTAAGTTCTTATCTCATCATCGCACGTTTGAATTCTTCAACTTACCTTTTCTGTCTAAAGTATCTCTGATAGTAGTACATCTATTTGCAAGCTCATCTCAAAACTGACCTTGTAAGGCCCCCAAACTCCGTCAACAAACACGTCTTGAGGCCTCTGGATAATATGACAGGTACTAGTACCCGCCACGGCTGCTAATCAATGCCCGGACTCTTCAGACCCGGCAACTCACTAGTCACTTTTCCTTTCCTCGTTTTTCTGCTCGCCGCGACTGCAATCAGCTCAATCTGAAGATCAGAAAGTGCCAACGAGCACGTCGCATCGAAACCCAATACCTTGAGCGTCGACGGAGGGACCTTGGATTCCGCAAGCAGGTCTTGACACAGGTCGAAATCGCCTCCCAAATATTGTTGTTCGACTGTTCAAAGATCCGATGATCCTCAAAATTGCGGAAAGTGAGCGTATCCTTGGTGCAGGACGCGACGGTCATGCCATCTTGCTCACTGTCGATTACCGCACCCTTCTTCCTCGCCGCCGGCTTTCCAGCCTCCGCCGGTGATAAATTCCTCGCATTCATGCCACCATCCTCCACAGCTCAAAGCCCTCTCTATATATCCCGCCGCCCTCATACCAGCACTCACCAGCCCATTTCCCATAATCTACGCTTGTGCTTGGCCGCCTCGTTCCATCTCATCGGCTGCCTCTGATTGGATCTTTGGGTAACAGTCTTTGTGTAGAGGCCTGAATATATAGATCTCGTTATCGACGTGTTCTTCGTCGCCCAGCGCGCGCACGTCCCGCCCGATGACAAGGTGTAGTGGCCCTCTTGAAGTGCGTATTGCTGCATGGATGAAAGTCGCCGTAAGCCAAGTAGGAGAGTGGTATTCCTGGAGGAAGGACCGGTAGTACAGCATGAGCTTGTGAAGGTATGGTGTGGAGACGATCGTCGATCACAGTCAGACACGTTATTGGCCAATGTATGAGTTATGGAAGAAATTGCGGATATGAAGGAAATGTGGGTAAGGGACTCACAGGAACAGAGATTGACGGAGTGAAGACACAAACCTCCTAAATTTGGTTTGTGAACTTCAACCAAGTGAGACCAAGCAGTTGTAGGAAAAGAGACATTTGACTCAACACATCTATCTAGTTACAATCTCTAAGTATACAATGTATGTTGCTATACAACCCCCAGGTAATGTGCCAAATGAACGAGGTCAAGGCTGGCCAAAGGGGTGACAAGGCCAAAAGCGTCCTTTGATCGCAAGTCCGCGATGGCGGCATCAGCGCCTTCACCTGGTTGTGTACTAGCTGATGTATGACACGGGATAATGAGCGCGGACTTACCAGAAAGTGCCATGAGCTCTCCTCGGGTCATAGGCAGCGGCCCTCCTGGCTGAGGAACCACTCCAGGCGGGTAGCACAGCGGAGCGAGGGTTGAAACTTAAGGTCATAGAGTTGGGGCGGCGCATACTCTGAAGAGTCTGCCTACAAATTTGAATTGAGGGCATGAAGGCGTGCCGAGACAGTAAAGAGAACTGACTCGCCCATCGTAAACTTCAACGGTTGCATAATCGCAATGATAGTGTTAATCCCATCGACCAGATGGTTGAGACCAGCGTGGAAGTGTAAAAAGTTGGAATTGAAAAGGTCGGTCAGTTGCTGGAGATCGCTACGCGACGCCGGCGCTGTGCCCTAAAAGCACGACCACCATCAGCGACGGGTAAAATCGAACAAGCAATAAGGGTTCCCTACCGCAGGGGGAGCCAAGGTCAAGGTGTGCGGAGCGTCAATGTGAGGATGAGATCCATGAGTGAGATGCAAAAGCCTGTCTGGCCTCTGGCTTTCTTATACCCTGGCGCCCACTCATATGATAAAACATTGCTCGATCGGTGTAGAATAGTGAGACAATGTTATAGTAATTGGGCGCTAGTGAGAACTTGATCTACAAAGCTCATGGGATCACGAGTTTCCAACTTGATGATCCGCAGAGCTATGTAGGATGCCAGGCGAGACGGACAATAAAGTGGTTCAAAGCTGAGTTAAAACATATTAAGAGTGAACACTGTCTATTTACTTCTTTACCCTTGCCTGTCTAAAGTATCTCTATTTGCAAGCTTCTTCGATTTCCTTCCTCCACCTCTTCTGAATGTCAATCGACTCTCTGAAGATCTTGTACTTTGCCTCCAAAAGCCTCTTCACCTTGGGCGAGGCCGCAGGGAGAATCATCGTACCAGGAGGCGTCATCTCAACCTAGCAGAACGATTAGAATTGCCACTGTCAGAACGTTTAGACTCACCATGATCTTCCAGAGCGCCTCCCCCTGCTCCTTCTCCTCCATAGCTTTCTTCCCTTGCGCCTCCGAAGCGAAACGACCGAGCATAGCAGCACCCAGAACGACTGCGCCCGCGTGGTCGAAAGGCAAGACGACAGGCATCCCACAGGTATCAGCAAAGAGCTGCATCATAGGAATGTTCTTAGCCTGACCACCGCTCATATAGATCGAGTCAATCTTATGGCCCTTTCTGTTCATCTCGTCCACGATGTGGCGCGTCTGGAGTGCGATAGCCTCGAGCGTCACGTTGTATTTACGAGCAAGATCGTGTAGCCCCGCGTCCTATATTCAATTGAGTAAATCAAAGTTGGCAGCGACAAAGATAATACCAGTGTAATGCCGACCAAAGAGCCCCGCATACGTGGATCAGCAATTGGAGAACGGTTACCTGTAGCATTCATTCTATGAGAAAAGTCTACCGTGCAAAATTAAAGACACTATACCATGCAAATCGGGATAGAGGTGAAGGTCTTTCGTCAGCTCTGTCAAGCTGTCGACTTTCTCGCGTGCCTTGAGTTCCTCAAGAAGGTCCTGGAGGACTGAAAATAAGTGATGTTAATATGACATTCTTTCAAGTGAGCACTCGGCTTACCAACGTGAATATTCTTTCCTTGCTTTTTACCTTCTTCGACCAATCTGGGATACGCCGCGTGAGTTGTAAGCATAAAGTCGATCAACTGGTGGAAATTTAGTAGCGAATAGCAAGAAGACATTTGGACATTTCACCTGTCCCGTGGACGACTGTCCGCCCTCGTTCATCCACCAGCCACGGAACACTGGGTCCTAAGTGGGCGTCAGCGAGGCATCTCGAAGGATGCAGTAAACTTACTTTGTAAGGTCCCCAAACTCCGTCAACAAACACGTCTTGAGGGCTCTGGACAATATGACAGGTACTAGTACCCGCCACGGCTGCCAATCGATGCCCGGACTCTTCAAACCCGGGCAGCTCACTAGTCACTTTTCCTTCCCTCGTTTTGCTGCTCGCCGCGACAGTGCCTAGCCAGCCCGCATAGGCGTCAATCAATCCGCTTCCGACAGGTGTGCCCTCGAGCAGACCAAACTCCTCCGCCGCGCGTTTGGACAATCCGTCACCCACCGGCATACCAGCAGTCAGGACGTTCATGTTGGCGGCACCCAACTGGGAGTAGTCGTTGTGGATCAGCTGCTCTAGGCCAATCGTTTTGAAAAATTCGGGCTGCCAGCCAGACTTGGGCACGAAGGAACATTTACAGGTTACCGAGCAGCATGATCGGGTGTTATCAGCCGTGGCGCGGTACGTGAGGAAGTCGGGGAGATCGAAGAATTGACAGTTGGAGAACCGCGAGGGATCCATGTGGTTCTTGAGCCACAAAACTTTGGGAATCTCCATCTCCAACTATAAAGCGATCAGCTGAATCGGCGGATATTAGACGGCGAATTCCACGTACGCTCATGGTCCCGCCGACATAGTCGAGCACGATAGATCCAGTGCTGTTGATGAGGTCCGCCTCCTTCTCAGCACGGTGGTCCGCCCAGAGGATGACGTTGCGATCACCAGGCTTGCCCAGCGCATCACCTTTAGTGACTGCAATCGGCTCACCCTGAAGATCAGAAACTGCCAGCGAGCACGTCGCATCAAAACCCAATCCCTTAACCGCCGATGGAGGGACCTTGGATTCCGCCAGGCAGGTCTTGACACAGGTTGAAATCGCCTCCCAGATATTGTTGGTCGACTGTTCAAAGATCCGATGGTCCTCAGAGTCGCGGAAAGTGAGTGTATCCTTGGTGCAGGACGCGACGGTCGTGCCGTCTTGCTTCACAAGCGACGCGCGTGCAGAGCCTGTTCCGACGTCGACGCCGATGTAGTACGACATTTTCGTGGATGTGGTATGAGTGTAAGTTGGCAAGCAAGGCGTGTAACTTTTTGTGGGGTTCAAAGGTGGGGTCGGCATCCGGCCCGGATAACGATCCGATCTAGCTAACGATCCGATCTATTGGCCCGATCTAGTGGCGTAAAAGGTCCAAACGTCGCTCAAGTGCAGAGAAACGAGTCATTATGGCAACGAAATACGCGAGTTATTAAAGTAACAGATATCCTGAGATAATCCTCATACAATAACGCTACCATCCGCGTCAGGGAGACTTCTCAGTCGCCATGTTCAGCATGGTAAGTAAGTATTGTGTGCACACGTAAAGACCTCGTATTACACAAAACTACGCGCGCAACTCTCACAATCCAACATCGATACAGAAATATCCATCCCATCACGTTTGCATTTCCGCAACGCAGCTAATACCTGTTCTTGCCCAGGGAAGTAGTCCAAACTGAAACCATAAATCGTAACCAACAGTTTCCGCAATTGACCAGCCTGGCGATTGGCCACGGCAGTGCAGAACGCCTCGTTCAACCATGATGTTACATATTCCGGATAGCCATACGAGGATCTCCGTACTTTTGCACCCAACCGAATAACTAGTGATTTAAGGTTGGGGAGGACATCTGCGTTCCGAGCAGGATCAAGAACTGCGAGCAGTTCCGGAATGTCGGTATCATCCATACACCCCCAGCAATTGTATCGAAGCTTCAGCCGTTCAAGCAGTGGGGTAAGCTGAACCATCTCATGTACTTCGCGCGCCTCAGGCTCCGTGACCTTGAGGCACTTTAGAGGACATCTCGAACGCCGGAGAAATGGCACGATGGGTGCATACATCTGAGACGGACAAACAGGCCACTCCGCTTGGCCTTCGTAATCAATGGAAGAGAGTGTTTTGATATCCAATGACTCCAAACAAGGAAGCTCAACAATTTTGAGGAGAAGAGGGTCCGAAATTATCAACGAACGAAGGCGATGGGAAACCATGGGAATCCAATCATACGCCGACGAGACGCGGTGGGCAAAGAGGTGGACAAGATGGAGTTCGTCCAGCTGAGTACATTCGAGCAGAAAGCGGTTGAAGCTACTGACGGGCGCCGGGAACATACCCGCATCATCATTTTCTCGATCATTCACCCAATGCTCCCGTATACACACTAGTTGTGCAAAGGGGAGAATGAACTCATGATGGTCCACAGCGTAGAGCTCTACGCTGCGAAGTTGGGGTGCAACCTCGAAATAATCGACTGTCTGCAGCTCCCATGAATGGTCGGCGGATGAGAACTCTATTTTCAGAGTCTCTAGGGATATCAGACGACCTTTCACCGCCTCCAGACTTTCAAGGTCCTCTATGTGAGAAAGAAAGTAAAATGTGCAGTGCTGCCACCTTTCCGCCACACGCATCAGTAATTCGAAGAGATGGTGAAGTCGGTCACAAAACTTCTGGGACAACTTCATGTGATCTGCATGGTTTTTGAACGAGATGTTAAGGGGAAGGTCACCGCTGCGTGATAGAGCTATATGGAGCAATGTAGATGAAGAATAAGAATATGCACGTTGAACACGCGGTTGAAGTGAATCGCAAACGGCGATGTGGGTCCAGAGGCTGGGTGTAGAAAGGACAATGCGTCTCCACAGACTGCAGATATGACTGAGAAGCCACGGGCCGTCCAAAATGTCCAAAATGTTATCGGTTTGCGAGCAGAAAATCTGGAACACTGCTTCAAGAATCTCCGTAGGAAAAAGGCGGAGCGGAGAGAGCGCCCCGCGACAGTGGTCCACGGTTTTCTGCCATCGATTTTGCTCCGCCGTCATGCTCAGCAGTTCGGCACGAAGCTCCTCCAGACGCGAATCTACGACCGCCAGGTTTCCCAGCGCCACAGGAAGGATATCTTCTTGGACGAACTGCGCATCGGTGTCGGATATTGGGATATTGTCGCGCGTGAGCCGTGTCAATAGCTGAGAAAGAGAAGGCATGAGGTCCAGGAGAGGCAAGCTGGCGGAGTACGCTCTGCGACCAGCAGGAAGCAGATCAGGCATGCTATTGGGCCTCTTGATCGTTTTTGTGCCGTCTAGAGAAACCGACTTTCTCGTCCTTCAGAGTACTCGATAGTGCAGAAGCAAGCCTTTTGCAAAGTAAATGCGCCCGTCGATGGCGAGGAAGAGAAGTGTGACACCACTGCCTGCCCTAAAGCCGTCGCACGCGGGTACGTGACATTCCGAAATTGCTCACTACGTTCACAGGTGACACTGACTCGTCCGAGAGCGCTAGACTCTCGAAACATAACAGGCCGAGTACCACTGACTTTGTCAGTTACGGGAAGGAGCCATGTCAGTCACGTGGCCCATTCGCGTTGAAAGTTAAAACGCGCGCGGCGCGCCGCGACCTGAGTTCTATCGAGTGATCTGATATCTATTGCTTCTTTCCTTCACCATCCTTCACGAACCACCTCTCCCGGCGCAGAGTTATACGCATACCGGTCTACATACCGGTCTATAACAGTGATGGCTCGAAACGAAAACAAGATCTACACCTCTTGACGAGTGCCTACCGTATTCTCGTAATTTCACTCACTCCGTTGGTCAAAGAATGCGAGTCGATCATTCAAATGACAGGTCGCCATTACATCAGGAGTTCTAGCAGCTTCTCCGGGCTACGTGCAGGCTACGTGTCTGAAATAGTCTTGATGTCTATCAATACTCGAAAGGTCTAAAGCGCGACAAGGCAGCTGCTCCTATCCAACCCATGATGTCCAGCGAGAAACCCTTCCACATATCTATATCAGACAAGAAGCTGGACCTTCTCCGTCACAAACTCGAACTTTGTGTCTTCCCCGATGAGCTTGAGGACGCTGGTTCCGACTACGGTGTACCACTTTCAGACATGCGCCGTCTCGTGGACTACTGGAAGACCGGCTTCGACTGGCGTGCTCAAGAAGCCGCTATCAACGCTGAACTTTCCCAGTTTACCCGCGACATTGAGGTCGATGGCTTTGGGACGCTCAATATCCATTATGGGCATCAAAAGAGCAAGGCCGTCGACGCTATTCCGCTGATATTCGTGCATGGCTGTCTGTCGATGCTTTCAAACATCGTATGCTTTCTGTTGATGTCGATTTAGGGCCCGGAACTTTCCTGGAAGCTCGCAAGCTTATTCCTCTTTTGACGGACACTTCGCCGGCGCATCCGAGTTTCCATGTCGTAGCTTTGAGTCTCCCGGGCAACGGGTTCTCGCAAGCACCGTCCAAGAGAGGTTTTGGGATTGCCCAGTATGCTGAGGTGTGTAGATAGTATAAAGATCGTCACCAACTCATATATGAACAGGTTGCTCACAAATTGATGTTGGCGCTTGGCTATACAAAATATGGTAAGGACAACCAACTTACGCTCGAATTAGTAGTTCGACTGACTATGAACTAGTGACGCAAGGGGGTGACTGGGGCAGCTTCGTAAGTTTTGTTTTAAGCATTGGAGTCAATCATTGATACCGCGTTATAGATCACTCGCGCTATGGCCCTCAACTATGGCGATAAGCACGTGAAGGCATGGCATACTAACATGCCGGTGTAAGCCCTGTCTTCCTCCATGTCCTAGATGCGCGACTCAACGATGTTCCAGAGGCTTCGCGCCGCCCATTACTCGGCGACCCATCGCATATCTCCGACATCTGCTCACACCATACACTGCCGTCGAAAAAGCAGGAGCACAAAGGACCGAATGGTTTGAGAAGCAACAAAGAGGTTTTTGGTTGCAACAGTCGACTCGGCCTCAGACAATTGGTATGTTGTACATATGGGTAATTTGTGGCGCAGTCTGATTCAAGTGCTTATCTAGGCTACTCTTTGACCGACTCACCCGTCGGTTTGTTGGCCTGGATCTACGAGAAACTAGTTGCCTGGAGTGATGAGTACCCTTGGACAGACGATGAGGGTATTGTTGTCCCACAGTCGACTATCACTTACTGACTACACGTTAGTTCTCACGTGGATCTCCATATTCTTATTTTCGCGCGCTGGCCCGACTGGCTCTATTCGGATTTATTATGAGACGTATCAAAGCTCTGGGGTTTTCGCGCTCGTCCCGCAAAGACCTTCTATCCCGATGGGTATCTCTGTTTTCCCCGGTGACCTTGCCGTCAAGCCTATTTCGTACGTGCTCTTTTTTTGAGTAACTCTACACTTTCTGATACTGCCGTTAGGTGGTACACAACTAATGGAAACCTTGTGTTCAGCAACAACAGTCATACGAAGGGCGGCCATTTTCCTGCTCATGAGGTCCCAGATGCTCTGGCTAAAGACTTGCGGAACATGTTTGGAAAGGGCGGACCTGCATTCGCTGTTGTGCCCGGCAGAAACGGTCACCAATAATATTTGCTTTGTAGCTTGTTTGTAATGCAAAAGTATATCCTCGACATGAACTGTAGCAAAATTCTGAATAGCATCTACGGTAGAAGAAGCAGTTATTCTCTAATAGATCCTACCATCGTATGTAAAGAGGCGTATATGTAAATTAAATCATAAGATAGTCAATCTCGACATTCATTCCCATCTCCCGCCATCCCACAGAGTGCGAATGAAGTTGGTCATGTACCACTTTCGTAGTAAGAAATGTGAAATTCTCCAACCGTCGGGATTCGACGAGAGAAACGACCGCCGATACTGGACACGGATGACAAGGATCGTGGATCACCAATGACCGCAGTCGAGGAAGAGGCATCTGCGCGTCTGCAGATGAACAGCAAAGAAACTCTAGCGCTTCTAATGTGACCGAATTGTGGATGTACATTCTTACGTCCAACTGCGCCACGCTCGAAACACACGACAGTACGTCGGTAAGCTGTGATGATGAAATGGGCAGGTAATGAAGCTGGAGACGTTCGATTGTCGACGCAGCACGGGTGAGGAAGGATGCAAGACTGCGTGCAAGCCCATCATCAATGTAACTTGACGGGCCACACGTCGGCCACTCCACCTGAAATTCCTCCAACGCTGGAGCGGAGAGAACGTCCAGCATTGAACGCAGAGAGGGTGAGGGTATTGACGCATCGCTCACAACATCCGTATAATGGAAGTTGAACGTCAGCGTCTTCAACCGCGCCATAACGAGCTGCTCGCGCTCCGAGATGGACAGCACGGAGCGTGAATTCAACTTCACGCCCAGTTGACACTTTGTCAAGTTTGCAGCACGTGAAAAGAGGCTATACACTTCATCGACCGTGAACAGGCCTGCGAGATCCATTGCACAATTCAGCTCCGTGAGCTTTTCGAGGCTTATGCTGTGCAAAATGTTGCGCGCGCTGACTTCGCACGAGCGTGGGCACCACACCCCCTGCATGTCCAGGTCCAGGGAACGCAGATCACCAATACGGCATGTCCCGTTTGCGAGTGCGATGAAGAGTGGCGTAATGGTCGCGCTGGGCACAGCGAAGCGAACGTGCCGCCATCTCGTTGCCTCGTGCGACAGTCGTTCGACGACGGCGGTGCTGACAGGGTTGAACCGGCGTGCAAAGGTATCGGTTGGGGGGAGGTATACGACGGAGATGTCGAGCGGATGGAGGCGGGATAGTTTTAGCCAACGATCCAAAACACCGAGGATGCGCGAGTCGGTCTGGGAGGTGATGCGGACTTGCAACGAAGACCATAGTGATGAAACGGAGAGAGCTAGGAATCTCCATAACCGACATGTGCGCAAAAGGACGAGAGGCGACCGGCTTATGTCGAATGAGGGGTCATCGTCAATGGTGTGGGTGAAGATTTGGGTAAGCAACTCGAGAGGAAGTTGGTTAATAGGCATATTGTGGAAAGTAGCTGGTACTTGTGTACGTCAATGAAATTGTGGGAAGATGTTTGGGGGTGGGCTCACGCTTTTTATACGATATGGGTCCGCTCCCAGACCTGAGCCAAACCTTCTTTTGACGCCGAGACCCGTGAAGCACAGACCTAGTGGTTCCCTAGGATCCAAGCTGATAGTAAATGCTCCAGGATCGTCGTCATCTTACACTAGTAACAGACAGCTCAAATACATCCGGGCGATGCGTTCATCTCACAATACTGAGCGTCATGTCCAAAACAAGCTTGGTGGGCTGCAGTGGTGACGGCGTGAAGAAGAGGGGAGTTCTTCGGAGTATAGATCTATAATTAATTGAGTGTGCGTCCCTAACCAACACAATCGACGATCATGTAACAGGATATCTGCAAGCATTATATGATGGCGTTGAATTTGTGGCACGAACGGGCGCTCGACGGAGACGCACAATGCAAGTCGCTAGTGGCGCTCTTGATGATGTAGTAAATATGTATTCAAAGGAGCGTAGCACACATACATACGATAACTAGAAGAATCTGCCAAAATCGTACGCCTCTCCTGCTTCGCCAGCACCGGATGTCGTTGCAGCCACAGGCTTCGACTTCGATTTTGATGGCGCGTTCGCAACCTTGCGGGCTGGTTTTTCCGCAGTGTGTGCAGTGCTCTGCTTCGTGGCGAAAGCAACCTTCTTCTTCGCTGGTAAAGACGTCTCTTTACCGCGTTTCCGCTTTTGTTTTCCTGAGAGTGCAGGCGGCGGCGCTAGATCGTCTTCTTCTCCCTCGTCATCAGGCCCCTCCTCCACTTCCTCTGACACCTCGTCATCGCTGTCAACACCTTCAACAACATCATCCTCATTTTCACCGCCCTCGCCCCCTTCACTCTCGTCATCGCTCTCTACGGTGTAAGGCTCCTCGAACGCAGGACGTCTATCGTCAATTTCTCCTGTCGCGAACCTAACCAAACCACCGCGTTTCCGTAGCTCTCGGCGAGTAGGGAGGACGTCAATAATGGTTTTATCCGTAGCGTCATCCACCTCACTAGCGTGAGACGATGGCATAGCGTACCACCGCAAAACGCCAGTATTCCAGTCCCGGAGGATAACACGGCATGCCGCCACAAGATCGACGGCAGATCGCTAGCGGGACTCAATGAGATGAGTTGCTTGGCAGAATTAATTGACGGCGTACCCGTTTCACCAATTGCTTCGAGCGCGCCAGGCCTGGCAGGAACGCATCCACGTCGCCTTGAGAAAACGCCGGGAGGCTGTACTGCACCATCAAATCCTCGTTGTTTGCACGCGCGACAATTTGTGTGACTGGAGCAAAGGTTCAGAAAAGCCAAGTAGACAAATGTTCTCAGTGAGCATACCAGGTGCCATGGGTTCCTTTAGACGGTCAATGCGACCTTTATTTCGCAGCAGGATATCCCGCGCTCGGTTCTCCTCAGTAAGGTCTTCGCTCTCCCAGGTCACTCCAGGCGTATCGATAAACTTGAACCCGTCCACCGTTACCTCTTGGGGAAGCACGGTCGTCGTAGGCCCCTTGGCATTTGAGTCAAGCCTATACGTCGGTAAAATGGGTTTCTTCGCCACGCTGTTGATCACAGAACTCTTGCCCACCTGAGCAAGATGCATATGAGCGATTATCTCAAAAGTAGATGAATATCACTGACATTGGTGAAACCGACGACGGCTACTGCAAGAGGTCCGTCACCGTTCTTTTTTTGCGAAGCTTCGCCGAGGAGCTTTATGAGGGACTCGACGCCAACGGCATTGTCCAGAGGCACCTTACCCTTGCCTTTCTCGAGCTTCCTGCATTCGACCTCTGCGGGGACGAATGCCGAGGCAGACCGGAAAAGTACAGTGGGATGTTCACTGCGGAGCTGCTTGACCCACGCAGAGACGGCCTCTTGGGGACAAAGGTCTATCACGGGGTTTACTTGAGCATCACCGATGTGCACCACGCGACGCACCTATTTTATTGAGTACAAAGATAATCGGTTTGGCGGACGCGATCTCTTCGAGTTTGGAGCTGCGGAAGGATGGCGGATCTCTGCAGTCCAGGATCTCTAGAATAACGTCCGCATGGTCGAGCACGGCTTTTAGGTTTGGAAGGTCGCGATTGAACAAGGCAGGTTCCAACTCGTCTTCATCCTCGGCTTCCACGACGGGTAATTCAGTGACTTTGCGTTCCATCCTCGTTAACTTGACGTTCCGCAGAGCTTTGGCGGCGATGCTGACGACGCCGTCAAAGTCTTTGAGTTCAGTATTTTCGTCAATGTCCATCTCTTGTACTGGTTCGCCCGTCTTCAGTGCTTTCTTGGCTTCTTTTCGACGTTGTTTCTCTTCAATCGCCTACGAGATTATCAGCAAAACGAAGTACATGGATCGGTTAGGCTCACCAAACGCCGCTCTTCTTGCACTTCAGCTAATATCTGATCCTTGTACGGAAAGTCATTAGGAATACCGGGATCTTTCTTGTGTTCTGATTGCAGTTCAAGGAGAGTGAAACACATTGGATTATTATACACATACTTGACTTCCATTGAGGGTTAACTTTAGCAGCCTTGGCCTTCTTCCTTCTGGTTTCGCGAACTTTGTGTTGGACTTTTTTCCGGTTGTTTGTGGTAGCACGATTACTTGTTTCTATAGAGATATCCAGGTCAGAAGGACACAGAATGAGCAGTCAATGTGATCGTACTTTTTCGTATACGAGGCATTGTCGACGATGATGGTGGGAGGTCGAAAAATACTTACCTCCTTTGGGAGAAACTATGATCTACGGATCGGGTACTATCACTGAGGTTAGGGTTACGTGAGTGCCACTGCCAGTGTACTCCTTATGCACTCGACATCTCTACTTGTACGTCTCAAGTAGTCCTGGATCCGAACTTTCTTGTATCGGGACTACTACGTCCCGAACTTCTAGGACTCCGAAACCTAAGCTGAACTTCGTTCCACTTCACCTCCAGAGGGGTCTCTGCTTCCGCACCACTGGCTACATATTTGGGACTTTCCAGAGCTCTTCTTACTCTGCCTATTGTATCACAATCAACGGCGCCTAGGCTGGAAGCCGCTCTGACAAACAACGCCATCATCTACTGTCGCCTGTCATGGAACACACCGTGCATGTCCCGGTCGACGTATATCTCGCCCATTACACGGATATTCTTCACGCTCAAGCAGATACAGACGCGTTGATATCCTATGTGGAAGCGGGACTCCGAGTCAAAGATCTGACCGCTACCGGCTGGAGAGATTTGGACATTCTTTCTGGCGTTCCCGAGGATAACACCTTCGAAGTCCTAGAAGAAATAACGGAGAACATCCACGACCTCTGCGTGAAGTGGAACGAGTGGAACGACCATCCCAAGATAGGCTTGCGCACTACGCGCTTGATATGCCGTCCAAGTCACGAAACTCGTTCTGACGTTCGGGGCGGTTTCATGAAGACCGAAGGTCGAAACATTCTCCTTCGACTAGAGGACGGTAGCGAGGTCGACGACGAGAATGTTCCGATATCAGCTGCTGTTGCCATTGCAGAGTTTAAGTGCTTCATGAAGGATAGGGCAGAGGTACGTCTTTCCGCAATTTCTACTTGGCACTATCTGGACTAACTTGTATTCTAGAACGAGGGTAAGGTTGTCGAGTCTGTCACTCGCACTCTATACAATGATCCCTGCCGCCGATTCATGCTGGCCTTCACCATCGAGGGCCAGATGATGCGATTCTGGTATTTCTCCAGATCGCACATCAGTGTCTCTGCTGAATTTGACTTCCAAGTAGTACGTGGGTCGCTCGCTTTGCATGGTTTTCTTTTCTTATACATACTGCTAGCATCCTCGGCATTTCATACGTTTCATCATCTTCTTGACTTTTGCACCTCTTCAAGACCTCGGTTACGATCCTACCGCTGAAGGCGTATTCTCTGACAAGCAGAAGATCCAGTACCGATTCAAGGTTAGGGGAATACTATACCAGACCCTACGACCTCTCAACGAGCCCACTCTGGACATTCTCTCTCACGCAACGCGCGTCTGGGAAGTCGTTGAACTTGACGAGTCCAACATGATGCCTCTCGGCGAACCCAAGGTTTTGAAGGACGTCTGGGTTTACACGGGCACGAAAGGAGAGCGAGAAATTTACGACGAGATCTTTACCGCGCTTGGCGAATTGGATAGAAAAGGAGCTGTACCGGGGAACGAGCGTCCTCCTCCCCTGGTCCCTGGCGCCAGCTTGGTGGAGGACGCGCAGCGGTACTTCATGACCATCGTCTCCGACGAGGTGGTCGTGATCGATGGGCAGCCCGATACGGCGCGCGGTCCACAAGTGGGCTATACTGAGTTCATCTATTCTGAAGGGCGCGCGCAAGCCCCATCTATTCCTGTTCCAAAGATCGCACATCCGCACAAGGAAAGGACGCATCGACGCATCATCTTCAAGGAGGTCTGCCAGACAATGTACCAAATATCCAATCCCGCAGAATTCACCTTGGGGCTCTCCCAAGTAGTTTACGGTAATACATCCTTTCAGCTTGGTTTTTTATTGGAACTTATTTCGCAGGCCTTGACTATATGAGATTGGCAGGCTTCGTTCATCGAGACCTCAGCCCAGGAAATTGTCTCATGTATAACGGCCAAGCCAAGATCTCAGATCTTGAATACACTCTCGAATACCTCTCTCAAGGATCGTTGAATTCTGCGCCACCCACGGTATGTTCACGGTTGCTTCTTCAACTTGTCTCACGATATCTTATCATGCATTCCCAAGGGCACTCCTGCATATATGGCTTCGGAATATCAACTAGGCCGTTATGTTTTCCAGCCAGTGCAACCCATCCCCAAGCCACTGCTCTCACCTGCACCTTTCATACCTTCCCTCCCCGTCGCAACCGTTGTGCCATTCAGGTTCAACTACCTTCATGACCTCGAGTCCGTCTTGTGGATGTACCTCTGGTTCTTGCTCTCTACGTTGCCTGACTCTGCGGAGCACCTTCGCCATCAGCTCTTTGACGACGGCTCGACTGGACGCCATTTCTTCATCTCGTGCCATCGCACCGATAGCAGTGCCTTTGATGAGGTCTTGGCTATTATCGGCGCGGACTCGGATATGGCGATTGGCGTGAACTGCTTTCGGTTTCTCGCGTACTGTTATGAGACAGTGGAAGCCACAGAGCCTGGTTCCGATGATTCCAAGCATTGGGACCCAAAATACTTTTTGCATGAGTATTATGTCGAGTTGCACGAGGCGTTCAAGTACATTCATGGGAAGATGAAGGATTCTTCCTCTTCGGGAATGTGATATTTCGTCCAGTTCCACAAGCAAGTGGATTTGAACTCGATGGCAGTTTCTGCCTACAAGTGCTTAGAGAGGCGCTTCTGAATCGTTGGCAGCTTGGAATGGACGGGTAGCTGCTTCTTCCTTGCTCAAGATATTTGCCTGGTGTCAGTGCGCTCTATCAATGGTTCTCCGAGAACGCGTAGAATGGATCCAGCAGAGTCGAAGTAGTTTATATGGGTCGGTGATTTTTAAACTCTAATTTCCATAAATTTTTGTTTCGCATTGTCATTCGGTTGCGTCGTGGAAACAGGCCGCGCGCGTAGATTCTTTGGGTCAAGTGCATGTGCATAGAAATAATCGGCGTCATAACACATATAATACACAAAGCATACTGCCGCACGCTCGCACCACTCCGTGCATTATACCTTGAAGCCACGGGACTTTCTGCGACCACGACCTTGCTCGAACTTGCGGCCCTTGGAGATGGTGTAGGGCTTCTTGTTCTTGTGGGGACCTGATGTAGATGATAAGGAATGACACACAGAATGAACAAGGAATTGCGCGTACCCATGCCAAAGTGCTTGACAGCCTCACGCGTAGTCCGCTTCCCTCTGAGCAACACGGTGTTAGTTCCGGTCGGTGCGCGCATAGCGAGCTGGTCGAGGGTCAAGGCCTCACCACCGGCCTTGATAATTCGGTCCTTGGCCGCCTTTGTGAATCGCAGGGCGGCGATGGAAAGTTTTGGAACCTCCGTTAGACGGATGTCGTCGGTGACGGTGCCGACTTGGACAATGGTTTTTGAGGCAAGGTCGGGGGTGTTGGTGGTCTCCTTCATGATCCGTGACAAGGAGAGGGGAGGGCGGTTGATTTTGGAGAGGAAAAGACGGCGGAGGATGACCTATGGGAAAGTATGAATATTGAAAGATTGCTGTGGAATGGGATGGCAAGACCTTGTTGAATTCCGAGTCAGTCCTGCGGGCCAGGAAGCGGTAAAGCTATGTTTTTGGGTGAGCAGTGGCAATCGATAAATATTTGTGTATAGCGCACCTTTACGAGGAGAAGGAGATATGGATCCTCGCTCTTGGGCGCGGTCCTGTTACCTTTCTTGACGTGGTGGGCGGCAATGTCGATACCCTAGCATGGCGATGTGAGAAAAGCGATGCCCCCGACGCTGCCTGCGACGACGAGCTCACCATCTTGTTCTTGCCGGAGGATGTGTTGACTGTGTTTTTCTCAGGCTTACCTTTCGCTGTTTGCCGATGCTGTACAGTACGAGTACTTAGAGTTGCGTCATGTGACAAGCATTTGAGCTCCGCTTCAATGCTTTGATCCGACCTGCGGCTTCCACTAAAGTAGCCTACTCGCTCTCCTTTGAATTCCTCCACTGTTCATCCGAGCAACAAGTAAATAGTGAAAATACATATAGATTCCTGGCCTTAGAACTGTAAGCCAAGTATTTTTTGTACGGTGGCTATTGTGGATACACAGCGCAAACAAGGACCAACAAATCGTTCACCTTTTACAGCCATCATGGTAAGTGTCGCCGCCCGCCCCTCTGGTCAGTGGCTCACCGCCCTTTAGTACAGCGAAACAGCCAACGCCCTTGACCCCTACTCTGATGCGTATACGGCGCCGCCGCCAGTTGCAGTCCCAGCGGCCGACCCTTTGAGGGATGCGCCACGAAACGGTCGTTCTCGTTCTCGAAGCCGCAGTCCATATAGCCGCAGCAGACGCTCGCCCCCACCGGCGGCACCCAGGCGGCCGTCCCATGCACCCATTGTATGTCCGCAAAGTCCCAAAAAGGATCCAAGTTGACCGTGTCTCACAGGCGCCCAACCCAACCAATGTCCTTGGTGTCTTTGGGCTTAGCATTCGCACTCAAGAACGCGACCTCGACGAAGAGTTCAGTCGTTTTGGACGCGTCGAAAAGGTTACTATTGTCTACGACCAACGGGTACGTTTTTGTTGTTTTCACGTAAGCGCCACATTCTCATAACATCAGTCCGACCGCTCTCGAGGCTTTGGATTCATCAAGATGGGCACTGTCGAGGATGCCACTCGTGCTATTCAAGAACTCAACGGCGTAGTAAGTCCTCAGCGTCCTCTGCACCATATCGCGTTCTCAGCTCTTACTAGGAACTCAATGGACGCCGCATCCGCGTGGACTACTCTGTCACTGATAGGCCTCACGCGGCAACTCCCGGAGAGTACATGGGTCATCGTCGCTCCAACCGCGACTCCCACTACAGTGGCAGGGATTCGTACAAGGACCACGACTCGTACAGGGACCGTGGCGACCGCCGCGACAGGGATCGTGACAGGGACCGCGACTACTATGGACGAGACGGTCGCGATTGGAAAGACCGGCGCAGCCCTCCTCCCAGAGGCACAGGCAGGTATTCACCCGACTACCGCAGACGTAGGAGCTACTCTCGCAGTCCCCCTCGCGGCAGTAGCCCCACCCGAGCCCGCGACTACGACGCTCCACCGGCTGACCGCTGGTAAGGACGCTGTCTAATCGAATCTGCTCAAGAAAAGGAAGAAGGTCGAAAGGTTGCAAGTTTACATCAACTTTCTATCCCATGGTCGGACCCATTTCAATAGCCACAAAAATGTCAAGTTTTCAAGTTGTCGTCAAGTTGTCCTAGTTATCGTTCTCGTTCTCTGCTTTGTCGCCTACTATTATTTGCAAGTACAAGTAAACTCTGCTGTTCTCGCTGACGCCACGCGCTGCCCTGAGGATATCGTTGGTGTGATGGTCGGGACATACACAAGGGTGACGCACCTCTGCTTTTTTCGTTCTGCTTTGTTACTAATTCGGCAAAAATCTTGCTTTGTGGGTCCTTGGTCGCACGCACATCCACGTACGGGCGCTTATTCGAAGCCACGATTGATGGATGTGTCCTCGTCGCACATGGATCTCTTGACGGCGTTTGGGCAATGGTACCGACATCCCTGTACTATCTTACTTCTTTTGTCACCAATATAGAGCCTCGTTTCAATCTAATTGTTGTGGAGGAACCTGTTTAAGCAGTGTGGCGCGGGTTCTAAATATACACGGCGCTAAAGGTTTCTTAGTTTACTCAGATGAATGCCTTGCGCTCACTTTAAATGATTGCGCTAAGTCTAAATGATAGATTACACCCGTTGATTGGTACATGACTGTAAAGTTTATTACATTTAATATTCTTCATACTCCGTCTTGACTCGTTTAACGATACCATCGCGTGTAGTAGACTCGTGTCCTCGTTTCCGTTCGTTTCCTGGCCTACTCGAGTCGTGTTGGTGAAAGCTGTCTACTACGGCCAGAGGTATAGATGGATACACCGACGCAAGGAGTACACTCACCAGTGGCGCTGCGGCGCGGATCGCGGCTAGGGGAATACCGTGTCCTAGGTTCTTGCTTGATGGGGCGGGCGTCTGGTGCTGTGTAATCACTTTCTTTGACTTTTTTCCGAAGGGAAGGAACTCACCGTAATGGTGGCGTGGACGTCGCATGTTGGAGGGTCCTGACAGTGTGGGTGGGAGCATACCAGAGATCAGAGGCTCTGATTTTACTGCGTCGCGAATCAATCGAAACAAGCTTATTCAGGTGGGCTTTTTTCTTACCGTAGTGGCGAGGACTGTGACTTGGAGGAGGCAGCAGCGAGTCCCGGGGCTCTTGTTTGACGGAAGGCTGGCGTTCACTGGCTAGCTCATGCTCTTGTGTTTGTGAGTCTTGGTTTAGACAGAGACGAATAGAACGCGGAACTCACGAGATGGTGGTATAGAATCAAGGGAAGGTTCTTCTTTGATTGACGGTTTGTGGTCCTCCTCTTCAGTCTTACCGAAAGACATGGGAGGCACGGTTTCCTCTAAGGTATATGAGTACTCAGGTCAATTTGAATGAACGGTGCCACGCTCGCCTCTTGGTTCCCGTTTCACGATTCCTAGGTGTGCGCGCTCCTGCGGTTCCTCCTTGGGAGGGTGCATGGCTACCTCTCGTTCAGCCTCCTCCAGGGCGCGCTGGTAGTACTCTGTGTGTGTGCAAATACGTTGGAAGAGAATGTGTACAATGATGTAGTACAACTGACCTGCAGAGCCCGCCTCCGGGCTGTTGTCTCTATCAAAATGAGATTCGAGTTCTTCTGCGGTTTCAAGTTTTGAGAAAACGAAAAAGGAATCGAGGAAACACTTACTTGCATAAATAGCGGCAGAGGGAGGCGGGAGCTCAACATCTATCGCACGAAGTCAAATTATCAACTTTGCGGTATTGTAAAGAATTCAGAAGTTACCCATGGGCTCTGGCTTGACGCGAACTTTATGTATGCGACCCTTGAGCGTGAGTGAGTATAAAGTAGAAAAGACTGTACTGTACCTGTCTGTACCCTCGAACTAAACACATCATGATCTGGCGCGCGCGAGCCGACGCGTGCGCGGTTCTCAAGCGGCGTTTCGTAGGGCTGCCATCGAGAGGTCGGGGCTGGAGGAGATGCTGTCTGTTCACTTTCAGCTGGTGCAAGCGTAGTAGCCACTTCGTCCAGTTGACTCTGTCTGTCGTCGTCCTCAGGCTCCTGGGGTTCACGATCAAGTTGTTGTTGTTGATGATCGGGCGGAGGAGGTTCATTTGCTTCGCGTCGCGGGTTCGGCTTGGCGAATCGCACATTCGGGTTAAACGCGCATTCACGCGGGCGCGGCAGCTCCAGCTTCTGCGGGGCCGCGATCGAGTACGATCCACGCGAACATCCTAAATAATCAAAACTCCACTCTTACACGCAGAAAGGAACCCCCCACGCACGCTGGATCTCATCCGGACATCCATACTTCTTATAATCGTACTCAAAAACCTGGCTATAATGCGCCTGCCCCGTCCGCGGATTGCGCAGCGTGTGCTCGCCAAGAAGCCGCGCCGCGACGTCGTCCGTCATCTGCCCGGGGAGCTCAACAACTACGGAGCTCATCTTGCTCAGGTAGTATATGCTGAGCGCCTTCTTGTTCGTCAGCCACTCGAGCCAGTTGCCCAGGTTGTCGTGGAAGCGCGCATCAGAGGGCCCGGCACCAATAGGCAGTGGATTGGCGACAACGATATAATGCGAAGTGCGAGGCGGTTTGTATTCCTTCAGCTTGGTCTTCCTTGCCTTCCCCATATTTACAAGTATAAGTAGTGTGGGGGGTAGTGAGGGAGCGAAGCAGAAGGGTTACTGTGTTTGATGCTATTTGCAAGCGACTTTTGATGGAACGTGCTATTGCTTCTTGATGTTAGTGCCTCATGAACAAGCTCTGATTATGTCTGGATTATGTAGTACAAGAAGAATCCAGTCTGAAAACCTATTCTATTGATCCATGCTAAATAGGCCTGCTTTGAACACTCTGATTTTCTCAAGGTATACAGTTACAGTTACAGCTGTAAACTTGATGGTGCTCTACAGACTACAAGTCTGGTTTTGAACAGATACAGTACAGTGATGGACTAGCATCAGGTGCCATATACATACACCCATATGCCGGGTGGCATAGATGATGGACACATCAATGGATGAAGTCGAACATTGGAAGTTTGGAACTGATGGCAGAAACAGGCACACATGGCTGTGTTGCAGGGTACAACTACTTGGCTCAGAACAAGCTCTGATGAGTATACTTGAAGAGGGGAGGAACACAGTGGGAATCCAAACATCTATTTTATTATTCCTTAGGTTTAATCCTTGGATTACACAAGGCTGATATCCCCCACGCCTTTGGCAAAAAACTCTCACTCAACGGTGTTTCTACCTAGTCCGCTGGGTTGCAAAGAAACATCAATGTTCATTACCCCTTGGGTTGTAAAACGTTCAGGTGAGTTTTTATCCTTGCCTTCACGCTCACGGAAGTGCAGCTTGCCTTTGGCGACATAGCTCACAGTTGTGCAACTCTTTCTTGCTCTTTCTTTTCTCTCCCGTTTCTGTATCGCTTCCAAGTTTCGCGGACATTTTCTCTTCTGTGGCACAACCAGGTTCACTTTCCCACGCTTGGCGAGTACCTAAGACTGTGCGGGACGTTTGAGTTCCCGCAGTTCTTATGGTCACTCATCAGGTTAGTCGAAGCTTGCTGCCTATTCCTCGCATAGCTCAGCTAGTAATTTATCGTCGCCCGCCACTAGTTATATTTGTACCACTCCCATAGGACTCTCAATCATACACGCAGCCCCCGTTTTCGGACGCTGGTCGGCTAATTTACTATCCTCGTCTGACTCCTCAGATTAGATAATATTATCCAACCTGTGAACACTCTGATTTTCTCAAGCTGAAAGCCCTGGTTCCCCAACATAACCAATAGACCACACTGGCTCACCAAGAGCACACAGCTTCTTGTCCGGACATGCCAATGAATTATCGAATCCACCTAGAATGCATATAAATAAGATATGTACCGCATCAATCACTGTCGCTGCTGCTATCATCGTCGTTCTGATCATCATCAGTTCCACTCTCATCATCACTCTCCTCCTCCTCCTCGCCAAGCGTTCTCTTCACTTTACCGCCCTTCATCATCGCCATCTGGCCCGCCAGTGTATCCTCCTCCGGATCACTGATATCGTCCTCCGCCTCGTCCCGCGCTACTGGCTCCTCCACTTTGAGAGTGATTGGGAGCCAGGATTCGGCGCCGATGAACGAGTCAGACACAACGTACACGCGCCAGTTGTTCGTACCCAGCGTAGGCGGAGCTTGGAACTGGATCTTGTATGAGCGGTAAGGCCGCGATGAAGGTAGGTCAGAGATGGATGGGACATCAGAGATCTTCATGGGAGGAATGGCGAGGCGGGAGGATTTCGGATCGGCGAGGACGATCCACCATGATGGTTTGCGGTTCTGGAATTTGCACATAAGTGACGACTCCCTACAAAAGAATCACACCGTACCGAAGGCCAATAAGGCGCATGCACGTAGGAGGGGGTCACATCCGAAAAGTCTTCTTCTGTATCTTTCCGACTGTTGAGGAATTGGTAGTCCTTGCGGTCATTCGCTTTGACATCTAGTGGGTCAAGCTCCTCGACTTTAACCGCTACTGCGTCTGAGAGCGGTGATACGAGGCGCAGTTTTACGACCAAGAAGACTATGGCTGATGGGGTGACTTGTTTTTCGTCGATGACTGCAAAGGGGTGCGTCAGAACGAAGAATACACTGCATAGTAAATTTACCTCTGAAAGACGCATCGTAAATATCGACGTTGCCCCACTTCTCTGCGGCCTTCCTGATATCAGCCGCTCGTACATCGGATTCTTCGGTGAGCTTGCTGATAATTTGACTAACATCACCCACTCGAGGAACTTCTGCAGGCTTGACGTCGGGAAGCTGGGCGAGCGGGCTCTGGGTCGGTAGGAGAGCCTGGATGATGTATGCGTGCAGTCTCATGACGGACATCGTAGGCACAAACCATTTGCGGGAGGTAGCGATAGTAAGAAGGGCATTAAGGAGTGTAGGAGTATGCAGAAGGACGCGACGTTGTTCTAGAAAGTGTGTTAATGAGGTATGGAAAATCATGCTGTGAGTATACCTTTCTTCAAAGCAGGGCTCTCTACCTTGAAACGCAACAGGTGGACGAGAAGGAGCGTCAATGCGCGTCTTTTACCTTCGTCATCGTCACCAGCCAGTTCCATAACGGTCTCTGCCCATTTAGCCTCAGGCAACGTCGCAATCTCCTTTTGCAAACGCGCGAGTTCAGCCGCATCTTTGTTCGCGGGCGTGCATTCAAACTTGTACGCCTTGGCCAAAATACCCATAGCATCGACAATTTCCGAAGACTCTGTCATGGATTTGAAGAAAGCCGCAGCGGAATGTGCGCTGATTCCATCTTTGGTTCGTTGACGAGAGCCAAACCACCAGCGACCGACGAGCATGGGCAAACCGCCTCCGAATAGCAGACCGTAAACTCCAAGAACCCAAATGTTGTTTTTGCCTTCAATGATCCAAATAGGGAGAGCAATGCCCATGGACATCTGCTGGCGACCATCCGGGTCGCCCCACTCTTCCCAGTTACGGCGAATAGTCTCATCGGTGAGCCTATACTGTATCAGCACAAGTTGTCACTGAAACGTGTCGATACGTACGATTTGTACGCCTTGGTGATGTCGACAAACTTGTTCTGAATGTCTTCAATGGTCTGCTCCGCCGTCGCGCGGACCTTGTCAGGGTGATACAGCTTGGACAGTTTCTTGAAGTGCGACTTGATGTCCTTTTCAGACATGCCTACTGAGATGCCAGGATCTCGAAGGGGTCGTATACTTTGCTGTCGTTGGTGGCATTCGCAACGCGGTGGACGAGGAAGAAGAACAGAGACCAGCCCAGTGCGATTACTAGATGTCTACACGCCATTTCAGTACACGCTGCCTGTCGCGGAGATCACGTACTTTTTGGTGAACTGGGTTCCCTCCATCTTGGCGGCCTGCGTGCGCGACTGTATACATGGCCCGCATCGAGCGGTACGATTGCAGACGGTGTGTTCAATGGCGCGTGGTACTCTGTCCTCTCCTCGAGGCGTGTCGTGCTGTCATCTTCGTGGGAGACGTATACGCGAGAGTGTGCGGGGTGATGCCTTGGGCTTCGCGGGAGCGTGACGTCTTCGTGGGATTCGGACTGAACGCTTTGTGGCTGTGCTGCCTGAGCGTGTTCAGACTCCTCAACTTCGAGTCGACTGCATACTCAACGACGACTTGTGTGGCTTAACGAAATGCATTCTAGTAGTACAACCTGTGTATTAGATGGTGTACGACTACACTGGGTACAGCCAATCTCCCTAAATACAATATTCTCAATTCGACGTAGGGTGGGGGGTACGAAAAGAGCACTTTTCACGAACGCAAGTCCACAAAATCATACATCGCACGGACGTGACGGGTCCGGCCAAAAGGGCCCCATGAACCAAAAAGAAGCCCGAGCCGGACTTCTTCTGGCTCGCACCGGTTGATAAGACCCGTGGCCTCATAGAGGACTTTACCCGAACGTCAAAGACGGCGTACCACTATGTGGAACGTCTGACACATCCCCTTTCTGTCCCCAAGAGCCCCGCGGCCATGCCATTTCTCGTAGAGCAGGAAGGTTAGCTCAAGGGTTCCGGGGAGTATGCCATTTAGAGAACAAGACTCTGAGGTCGTTGCACTGTTCAGAGGGCTTATATACCTCTTGAGAGTAATTTCGCTGACTGGATCACTGACGTACACACGGTCTTGGCACTCCGTTGCGCCACACTTCTTCGTGTCTGTTCAACTTCTCCGCTGTGCCGTTCTGTAGCGGTGACTTGTAGCTCTCAATACATATACCCAATGTCCTTCTTCGCTTCCTCAAGACTCAACTCAACGCTCAAAGAAATCTTAGCCTCCGTCATTGCAATATTGGAAGCCCAGCCTTGTGTGCCTTGCTATTCACCTTTGCTCGCAGAATAGCAAGGTCATTTTCACACTTTGCTGGTATCGGTCAACTCGGAAATTCAAGGACAGTCTCACAAATACACCGGAGCATAGAATTCAATATGGCTTGTGGCAGAAAAGTGACTTGATTGCACCGGGCAGGGTCGGCCCTGAAACGTAAAAGTTGCCGTGTTTGGCTACATAGTACAGGCAATGAATTCCGTCCTAAGCCCTCCCACCGTCATGTCCCTCCTTTCCCCCTCTTGTTCAGCCATGGTAAACTTCCCTTGCCTTTCGTACTGTTGCGGTGCTGAAACCCCACCTAGTCGATGCTCTGCATTCCTTGCCTCCCGACAATGTCGTCGTTTCTGAAGCCGTAGCAACATGAAGCATAAACGGACACGTCCAGATCCGTGTGCAGAATTCAGGAGACACATCTGGTAAGTCAATCCGTCGCTTTTGGCCAGTCCCAGCTATGGTACATGGTACTAGCAAAACAACAGTCGCTCAATGCCTCCAGATCCGGGTTTGAATTTTCTGGGGTCTCCGGTGAGTTGTCGTCGCCCAGTTCACCCGTTGATATTTATAAGTACCCTTACAGGAGTAGCGGGGCGAGAGGTGCGTTGAGTCGCTCAATTCGTGCAGATCCGCTCTCGGATTTCGTGGGCAACCTGAGGCGTACCGGCAAGTTAATTCCGAGGCGTCTTGGTCTGCATGCTGAAGGCTCTGTCGTTCCAGGACGTGATGAGGACTAAGCAGTTCGTCAATTCTTCCAGATCCGGTCTTGGAGTTGCAACAGGCAGAAGGAGAGAAATTTGTCCAGAACAGACGTCGAAAGGGATATACGAGACAGCGTCAAGGGCAACAAGGTGCGTCGTTGAAATTTCCTTTCAAAACCAATATGGCTTAGACGTTGGGTGCAGCATACGGGCCTCAAGGCACAAGAAAGTCGACTCAGTAATGACGACAAACACCAACGAGTACTGCCTCCGAGGGTCAATCCAGGTCAACATGATGGGAGGAACGGAAGGAATAGAGCAGGTCGATCCACACGTGACAGCCAAGGTTCGTCTTCACAATGTTTGAAACCGAGTCCGCTTAGGAGCGACGCGTTATCTCTTCTCAAAATATGTCTATCCCCGGATTTCGACTTCTTGACTCGCGACTGCACAACTGGGATGAACTTACGGCGGCGGATTTGAACTTTGCCAACCAGCATTGATCTGCTTGCCGCAGAGGCTTGGAGTTTGGTGAAATCTCTAGCTCGTATGAAGATTTGTGTCTTATGTATTTGTTAAGGAACTTCTGGCGACGAGTGTTTTCCTCGGGTGAAAGTGACGTCCAATTTCCACGCCCTCACGGTCTAAAGCTGGACGACGACAACAATGGTGGCGGCTTCATGCCCCTTTAATAAGATTACCTCAACGCTGATGGCACCAGCTTCTGGAATCGACGAGACGCAATTGTGCTATTCGGGTAGGGTCTGCTCTGGTCTGCTATCCTCGCCGGACCACTGTTTTCTCCAGGATAAAGGTATGTTTGCTCCTCATTTCCACTCACATTTCTGACCCTTTGTACATCAAATTGGCTTATTGGCTTGATTTTGTGTGTAGATCTGATGATCTCCAGTTTGCCAGGGATTTTCTTTCGCGGCGGGACGAGGAGGCGGCTGCACCGCCTCCTTCAAAGCCCCCACTCAACGATGGACTTTTGAGATGAATAGACAAAAGTCTACGGCGTGTGATGGCCTGCCGGCCAGGCTTTTTTACATGAAAACGGTGAGAATTCTAGCTTCATTTTGAGCGTGCTTCTGACATGAAATTCTTCATGGTTTAGGGCCTTGATATCATTGAATTTGGTATGCCCTCGGCTTAGATTTGACTGTCTTTGAACCTGATGATGCGCTAGGAATCAAGTCACTGCTTTTAGGCCACTTCGCGCCTGCCACAGCGTCCATCTGACTAGACTCCGCCATACGTGTGTCGAGACCGATATCTCGATTTCTGGCAACCGGAATAGAGGACGCAACTGCCATCTGTTCTCCTGCCCGGCGCGGCTGCTCATTGGCTCGCTGGATATCCCATCCGCATGGACTTACCTCCACCACTTGACTCACTCTCGGGTAAAGTGCGCCGCTGCTGCAGATCTGGATCTTTTTACTTTCGGCTTTATGGCCAGATTTGAAACTATGACGGGAACCTCATTTCGGGGATGTGCATTTACTTGCTTGAATTCTCAAGCTGACAGCTCGTGATTGGTCTAGTATATTGGCAGCAGTGACCAGCGGCTGAACGCCGCTGCGCCCGCATTCGCGGGCTTCTCACTGGCTGCGAGAGAAACCGGAACGTGGAATGGTTGCGCCACAGCCAAGTCGGCGCCCGTACAACCTGGACCGCAATGATATAGACGTCAGCGACTGCACGAATTGCTTCATAACGCTGTCGTTAGCGACTTCAGTACGTACTGAACTCTGGATCCGCAATGGTCAATATTGGCATGGGAAGGTTCGTACCTTCCACGATCATTGTTCGGACTTGGCTCTTTGTATTTTGCAGCGATGGAGACGGTCTCATAGTTGCTACCGCGCCGCCCCGCTCCTGTATAATTTGGAGTATTTCTGAAGCGGTTTCTGGAGCCGGCTTGGGAGTGAAAACACGGCGTAGGGACCGCCTACATAGAATTTGAACCGTAGATACATCTATCTGTAGAATACGCCATAATTGACCTTGATTCGTCGAAATTTCCCTTGCGAATGTAAGAAATGTGAAGCATGTACCATTCGGGGGTGTTACTTAGACTTGAATACAAAATGCTCATCATAAAATAGACACTCATGAAGACAGTACAGATGCTTAAGACAATGTAGAAAGTATAGTAGAGTATACTACTTGAACGTGGGGAACACCCAGAGTCGGAGAAATTCACGTACTTACCGTTATACCATATGTGAACTGTAGGAACGAGTAAGTAGACTTGAAATACCAAATGACTGCTTCTCAAAAACTTTCTTCCAGGGGAGCCCAGAAACCAGTGCGATCGATATTCAACACCCTGAAGATGATGTCTGTATACTCGCTAGGATGATATCCCGTGTACGACATGGGATAGTTGCTCCGCACATCCAGCGGGTATACCAAGCAGCATCAACGTTCTGGACGTCCATTCGTCCCGGAGTTGACGGGAAAATGTCGCCTTGAATGTAATAGATCGACTCCAGAACACCCCAAGTGATCGGGTAAACTTGCACTTGCACCACGACCACCCCGATCTCGACATGCTTACACCTGGGCGTTTTCTTCCTACTGCACTCCCTCGCACCTCTGGCGCACCTGAATTTACCTCAAAATTGCTCTGTGGCTTATGTAAGCTGAATTCCGAGCGTCCTTTGATACATGGACGCGCTTCTACGCCCGCATTTCGCGTCAACCGCTCAGCGAGGCGTTGTGGACCCTGGTTATCGATGACACGAGGATCTCTTGAACCCTATGACGCGTCTGGGGTCTTTTCTATCTTATCTCTCAAATTCTCGGATGCGGGGAAATGACGCGGGTGGTCGTTCTCCTCCTCCATCCCTCCGACACTTTCGCACGTATCACTTTTCCCGGCAAAGTCGGCCCAATCTAGCAGCACTAGGACTTATATCTACCTAGTGTAGTCTTCCTTGTGGTCTCACATTGGCTATAAATCACCATTACACGCCAATAAGCCTGAATTCAATCTGGCACTCTGAAGGTTCGTGCCTTTTCCATCGCTCAGTCGCTTCAACTTCGGTCTGGCCTATGATATTCCATCAGGACATATACGGCGACTACTTTCCGTGCTCAATAACGCAACGCGACGCGTCCGCCGCCACGAAATACCAATATGTAAGTTTCCAGTTCCCCGTCTACAGGCTGTTCTATTACTCACGTCAGACGATCAGGGTTCTCTTCTTGAAACGATCGAAGCAATTTGGAGAGTGGATCCTTTGCGTGAGCGAAAGGAATGCAGAATCAGTGTATTATGGCAGTCGGACTGGGTTTCATTGACCTACGTGCAACGGGATCAGACATTCTTGTCGACTCTAGCTTGAACATTTATTTGTGAGTTATCTTCTCTGCTGATCAACTGTCAGGGCGCTCACTTTGCGTAGGAAACTGAAATGAGTCCGGGTGGCGGCACAATAATTGGCTTGGAACTTCCAAGGTTTGCGGCTCAGCGGGTATTCTCGATCACGGTCTTGAATATCCGAATCTATTTGCGTCTTACGGAGCCCGGACTACTAGAGAATGGTATATAAGGCGATGGAAATCCTTCCAAGTTTATCATCACCCACTTTATTACTTCCTTCTCACTTTCGACCTACTTTGTCCAGCGTCTATACTTATGTCCTCTCTCATTGCTGCTAGCAGTGCTCTAAACCTCGCCCCCGACGCGCTCTTCATCACCATCCCGACGCGCTCAAAAAGGTGACGTCGATCGTGACAGGTGGGTTTCTTCCCACCACCATCAGACCGCCTTATTGACTCGTTCTCTTCCGCTAGCCACCTCTATTCGACGCCGTCTCTGACACTCTTGGTACGGTACTCCTCCGTTCTTCTCGTTGACGCGTTCGTTGACAATGTTTTCAGAATTCCTCACCACAAGTGTCCTCGACGTCGAGACTTGGCGCGACTTGGAGGTCAATGGCTTGTCATACGAAAGTATCTCTGGTGCGTCCTTTCTGCGCTTAGTGTCTTCACTACTCACCTCCACAATAGTCTTCGACATTATTCTCGACTCGGATTTTGGCCAGTCTTCGGGCGTTGACATCACGGGCTGCTGGTACGTTATCCTTACGCCTCGTTCTGTCCGACAACTCACATTGCAGTAGATGCCGACGTCGTTCGAATACACGCTCAACTCAATAGAGACTTGGACTGGAATCTCGCGCTTACCGCCAATCTCGTTTTCTATATCTATTCAACTCATTCTATCACAGCACGGCTCGACCGCCTCTGAATACCTCGTCGGACAAGGCGCCGCCTTGCAGTGAACGTCTCCCGGAACTGTGTGCGTCCCAGGAAGAGGTCCTTCCTTGAGGTATGTCACACTCGCTCGCGCCTTTCTTTCATTTGACTTAGTACTACAGGCGCCGATGCTCGAGACGCCGTGTATACTCATTCCAAGACCCAATATCCTGTCGTCCCATCTTCGTATCCTTATCCAATGATATTAGCGTACCCTTACGGCTGCCTTGTTCAAGTCGGTAGGCCTTCATGTCTCTTGTTGAAAGACTACTGACAATGTCGTCGTGTTCACTAGTGAATGAAACGTCCTGCTCGCACCGTTGGACAGAATCATTTGGCTACGTGCCGGTGAAGGAACAGTTTGGCTTCGTGCCGACTGATTCAGACGGCGGGTCTCAACTTACACGGTCCTACCCGACATCCGTCGCCATGTCTGAATGGCGTCGACGGCGTTTCCATTGGTGAGCTTGTTCATCCCCATCTACTGATCTACACGTTCAATACTGACTGTGTAGACTATACCTGGACTCTGCACCTGTCTCGCCACTGTAGAACACCAGCTTGTTGTTCCACTGAAGCCCAGGGCCTCGTCGACTGTTGACAATACTGTACATGGTCTTGTACAAACCTCGCGTTGATGTCTGGCGCCCACATTACACGGTCACTAAGGATCTCGTTCTTGTTAGGTTCCCGCTCTCTCTCGTCTCTAGGCCGCCTGTACTCTGCGAGTTCCGTGCCTCTCCAGGTGTTGGTTTCGCATTTCCTTGTCTTGTTTGTTTCGGTAAATAACTATTGTTATCAACAGATGTCGATGCCAGGTTTTGTTTCGCGCCGGAACGGTCGAGCTAGGCTGCTGTCTCAAAGCCGTCAAGCACTAGACCTTTGGATACGGTCGAGGTTACGGATAGTGCCGGGAATTTCTCGTCCGTGCGGGCTTGCACTCGAATACGGCTGTTAGTAGTAGTAAGCTTATATTCACCTCCTTTTCTTGCCTGTCCTGACCCATCGCCGCAGTGGCTTATTTACATTTAGCAGTCTCTCTACTTGTGTCAATGGTAGGCACAAACAACATGCTTGTTGACAATTTCATGCCCTTGCTGAGATGCGCACACCAAAGGTAAAGGAAGGCGGTCAGGGTTAACTTACTCGCAGATCCGAGTTGTGTCGAGGTACCTCACGTTGAAGAACACGGACGGACTCGGCCTTGACTATCATAAACACCTCCACCCTCTGTGCCAAGTTTGGTCGTTGTCCGGCCTCCGAGTTCCTCACCATTCAAGGTGCGCGTCAGGAAGGAAACTGGTATCTGTAGAGACCGCGCATATCTACATACAAGAAGGAAGTCTCGCGTCGTGAACACGAGAAGACGCGTCGCGCGCAAGCTATGAAAATAAACCGCTTCTCTCCGGCAGCTTGTGTAGTGAGTACGATCCCCGCAAAGATCCTAAATCGTGGACATAGTTAAACTTCAACTCTACACGTTATGTGTATACTCACGCTGGATCTCATCGGGACACCCATACTTCTTATAATCGTAATCAAAAACCTGGCTATATGTGGATTACACAAGGCTGATATGAGGTGAGTCCCCTACGCCTTTGGCAAAAAACTCTCACTCAACGGTGTTTCTACCTAGTCCGCTGGGTTGCAAAGAAACATCAATGTTCATTACCCCTTGGGTTGTAAAACATTCAGGTGAGTTTTTATCCTTGCCTTCACGCTCACGGAAGTGCAGCTTGCCTTTGGCACCCTAGTTCACAATTTGTGCAGCTTGCCTTTGGCTACATAGCTCACAGTTGTGCAACTCTTTCTTGCTCTTTCTTTTCTCTCCCGTTTCTGTATCGCTTCCAAGTTTCGCGGACATTTTCTCTTCTGTGGCACAACCAGGTTCACTTTCCCACGCTTGGCGAGTACCTAAGACTGTGCGGGACGTTTGAGTTCCCGCAGTTCTTATGGTCACTCATCAGGTTAGTCGAAGCTTGCTGCCTATTCCTCGCATAGCTCAGCTAGTAATTTATCGTCGCCCGCCACTAGTTATATTTGTACCACTCCCATAGGACTCTCAATCATACACGCAGCCCCCGTTTTCGGACGCTGGTCGGCTATTTTACTATCCTCGTCTGACTCCTCAGATTAGATAATATTATCCAACCTGTGAACACTCTGATTTTCTCAAGGTGAAAGCCCTGGTTCCCCAACATAACCAATAGACCACACTGGCTCACCAAGAGCACACAGCTTCTTGTCCGGACATGCCAATGAATTATCGAATCCACCTAGAATGCATATAAATAAGATATGTACCACAACAAGCATCAATCACTGTCGCTGCTGCTATCATCGTCGTTCTGATCATCATCAGTTCCACTCTCATCATCACTCTCCTCCTCCTCCTCGCCAAGCGTTCTCTTCACTTTACCGCCCTTCATCATCGCCATCTGGCCCGCCAGTGTATCCTCCTCCGGATCACTGATATCGTCCTCCGCCTCGTCCCGCGCTACTGGCTCCTCCACTTTGAGAGTGATTGGGAGCCAGGATTCGGCGCCGATGAACGAGTCAGACACAACGTACACGCGCCAGTTGTTCGTACCCAGCGTAGGCGGAGCTTGGAACTGGATCTTGTATGAGCGGTAAGGCCGCGATGAAGGTAGGTCAGAGATGGATGGGACATCAGAGATCTTCATGGGAGGAATGGCGAGGCGGGAGGATTTCGGATCGGCGAGGACGATCCACCATGATGGTTTGCGGTTCTGGAATTTGCACATAAGTGACGACTCCCTACAAAAGAATCACACCGTACCGAAGGCCAATAAGGCGCATGCACGTAGGAGGGGGTCACATCCGAAAAGTCTTCTTCTGTATCTTTCCGACTGTTGAGGAATTGGTAGTCCTTGCGGTCATTCGCTTTGACATCTAGTGGGTCAAGCTCCTCGACTTTAACCGCTACTGCGTCTGAGAGCGGTGATACGAGGCGCAGTTTTACGACCAAGAAGACTATGGCTGATGGGGTGACTTGTTTTTCGTCGATGACTGCAAAGGGGTGCGTCAGAACGAAGAATACACTGCATAGTAAATTTACCTCTGAAAGACGCATCGTAAATATCGACGTTGCCCCACTTCTCTGCGGCCTTCCTGATATCAGCCGCTCGTACATCGGATTCTTCGGTGAGCTTGCTGATAATTTGACTAACATCACCCACTCGAGGAACTTCTGCAGGCTTGACGTCGGGAAGCTGGGCGAGCGGGCTCTGGGTCGGTAGGAGAGCCTGGATGATGTATGCGTGCAGTCTCATGACGGACATCGTAGGCACAAACCAATTGCGGGAGGTAGCGATAGTAAGAAGGGCATTAAGGAGTGTAGGAGTATGCAGAAGGACGCGACGTTGTTCTAGAAAGTGTGTTAATGAGGTATGGAAAATCATGCTGTGAGTATACCTTTCTTCAAAGCAGGGCTCTCTACCTTGAAACGCAACAGGTGGGCGAGAAGGAGCGTCAATGCGCGTCGTTTACCTTCGTCATCGTCACCAGCCAGTTCCATAACGGTCTCTGCCCATTTAGCCTCAGGCAACGTCGCAATCTCCTTTTGCAAACGCGCGAGTTCAGCCGCATCCTTGTTCGCGGGCGTGCATTCAAACTTGTACGCCTTGGCCAAAATACCCATAGCATCGACAATTTCCGATGACTCTGTCATGGATTTGAAGAAAGCCGCAGCGGAATGTGCGCTGATTCCATCCTTGGTTCGTTGACGAGAACCGAACCACCAGCGACCGACGAGCATGGGCAAACCGCCTCCGAATAGCAGACCGTAAACTCCAAGAACCCAAATGTTGTTTTTGCCTTCAATGATCCAAATAGGGAGAGCAATGCCCATGGACATCTGCTGGCGACCATCCGGGTCGCCCCACTCTTCCCAGTTACGGCGAATAGTCTCATCGGTGAGCCTATACTGTATCAGCACAAGTTGTCACTGAAACGTGTCGATACGTACGATTTGTACGCCTTGGTGATGTCGACAAACTTGTTCTGAATGTCTTCAATGGTCTGCTCCGCCGTCGCGCGGACCTTGTCAGGGTGATACAGCTTGGACAGTTTCTTGAAATGCGACTTGATGTCCTTTTCAGACATGCCTACTGAGATGCCCAGGATCTCGAAGGGGTCGTATACTTTGCTGTCGGAAGAAGAACAGAGACCAGCCCAGTGCGAGTACTAGATGTCTACACGCCATTTCAGTACACGCTGCCTGTCGCGGAGATCACGTACTTTTTGGTAAACTGGGTTCCCTCCATCTTGGCGGCCTGCGTGCGCGACTGTATACATGGCCCGCATCGAGCGGTACGATTGCAGACGGTGTGTTCAATGGCGCGCGGTACTCTGTCCTCTCCTCGAGGCGTGTCGTGCTGTCATCTTCGTGGGAGACGTATACGCGAGGTGATGCCTTGGGCTTCGCGGGAGCGTGACGTCTTCGTGGGGTGTGCTGCCTGAACGCTTTGTGGCTGTGCTGCCTGAGCGTGTTCAGACTCCTCAACTTCGAGTCGACTGCATACTCAACGACGACTTGTGTGGCTTAACGAAATGCATTCTAGTAGTACAACCTGTGTATTAGATGGTGTACGACTACACTGGGTACAGCCAATCTCCGTAAATACAATATTCTCAATTCGACGTAGGGTGGGGGGTACGAAAAGAGCACTTTTCACGAACGCAAGTCCACAAAATCATACATCGCACGGACGTGACGGGTCCGGCCAAAAGGGCCCCATGAACCAAAAAGAAGCCCGAGCCGGACTTCTGCTGGCTCGCACCGGTTGATAAGACCCGTGGCCTCATAGAGGACTTTACCCGAACGTCAAAGACGGCGTACCACTATGTGGAACGTCTGACACATCCCCTTTCTGTCCCCAAGAGCCCCGCGGCCATGCCATTTCTCGTAGAGCAGGAAGGTTAGCTCAAGGGTTCCGGGGAGTATGCCATTTAGAGAACAAGACTCTGAGGTCGTTGCACTGTTCAGAGGGCTTATATACCTCTTGAGAGTAATTTCGCTGACTGCATCACTGACGTACACATGGTCTTGGCACTCCGTTGCGCCACACTTCTTCGTGTCTGTTCAACTTCTCCGCTGTGCCGTTCTGTAGCGGTGACTTGTAGCTCTCAATACATATACCCAATGTCCTTCTTCGCTTCCTCAAGACTCAACTCAACGCTCAAAGAAATCTTAGCCTCCGTCATTGCAATATTGGAAGCCCAGCCTTGTGTGCCTTGCTATTCACCTTTGCTCGCAGAATAGCAAGGTCATTTTCACACTTTGCTGGTATCGGTCAACTCGGAAATTCAAGGACAGTCTCACAAATACACCGGAGCATAGAATTCAATATGGCTTGTGGCAGAAAAGTGACTTGATTGCACCGGGCAGGGTCGGCCCTGTAACGTAAAAGTTGCCGTGTTTGGCTACGTAGTACAGGCAATGAATTCCGTCCTAAGCCCTCCCACCGTCATGTCCCTCCTTTCCCCCTCTTGTTCAGCCATGGTAAACTTACCTTGCCTTTCGTACTGTTGCGGTGCTGAAACCCCACCTAGTTGATGCTCTGCATTCCTTGCCTCCCGACAATGTCGTCGTTTCTGAAGCCGTAGCAACATGAAGCATAAACGGACACGTCCAGATCCGTGTGCAGAATTCAGGAGACACATCTGGTAAGTCAATCCGTCGCTTTTGGCCAGTCCCAGCTATGGTACATGGTACTAGCAAAACAACAGTCGCTCAATGCCTCCAGATCCGGGTTTGAAATTTCTGGGGTCTCCGGTGAGTCGTCGTCGCCCAGTTCACCCGTTGATTTATAAGTACCCTTACAGGAGTAGCGAGGCGAGAGGAGTGTTGAGTCGCTCAATTTGTGCAGATCCGCTCTCGTATTTCGTGGGCGACCTGAGGCGTACCGGCAAGTTAATTCCGAGGCGTCTTGGTCCGCATGCTGAAGGCTCTATTGTTCCAGGACGTGATGAGGACTAAGCAGTTCGTCAATTCTTCCAGATCCGGTCTTGGAGTTCGCAACAGGCAGAAGGAGAGAAATTTGTCCAGAACAGACGTTGAAAGGGATATATGAGACAGCGTCAAGGGCAACAAGGTGCGTCGTTGAAATTTCCTTTCAAAACCAATATGGCTTAGACGTTGGGCGCAGCATACGGGCCTCAAGGCACAAGAAAGTCGACTCAGTAATGACGACAAACACCAATGAGTACTGCCTCCGAGGGTCAATCCAGGTCAACATGATGGGAGGAACGGAAGGAATAGAGCAGGTCGATCCACACGTGACAGCCAAGGTTCGTCTTTGCAATGTTTGAAACCGAGTCCGCTTAGGAGCGACGCATTATCTCTTCTCGAAAATATGTCTATCCCCGGATTTCGACTTCTTGACTTGCGACTGCACGACTGGGATGAACTTACGGCGGCGGATTTGAACTTTGCCAACCAGCATTGATCTGCTCGCCGCAGAGGCTTGGAGTTTGGTGAAATCTCTAGCTCGTATGAAGATTTGTGTCTTACATATTTGTTAAGGAACTTCTGGCGACGAGTGTTTTCCTCGGGTAAAAGTGACGTCCAATTTCCACGCCTTCACGGTCTAAAGCTTGGACGACGACGACAATGGTGGCGGCTTCATTGCCCCTCTAATAAGATTACCTCAACGCTGATGGCACCAGCTTCTAGAATCGACGAGCCGCAATTGTGCTATTTGGGTAGGGTCTGCTCTGGTCTGCTATCCTCGCCGGACCAACTGTTTTCTTCAGGATAAAGGTATGTTTGCTCCATCATTTCCACTCACATTTCTGACCCTTTGTACATCAAATTGGCTTATTGGCTTGATTTTGTGTGTAGATCTGATGATCTCCAGTTCGCCAGGGATTTTCTTTCGCGGCGGGACGAGGAGGCGGCTGCACCGCCTCCTTCAAAGCCCCCACTCAACGTTGGACTTTTGAGATGAATAGACAAAAGTCTACGGCGTGTGATGGCCTTGCCGGCCAGGCTTTTTTACATGAAAACGGTGAGAATTCTAGCTTCATTTTGAGCGTGCTTCTGACATGAAATTCTTCATGGTTTAGGGCCTTGATATCATTGAATTTGGTATGCCCTCGGCTTAGATTTGACTGTCTTTGAACCTGATGATGCGCTAGGAATCAAGTCACTGCTTTTAGGCCACTTCGCGCCTGCCACAGCGTCCATCTGACTAGACTCCGCCATACGTGTGTCGAGACCGATATCTCGATTTCTGGCAACCGGAATAGAGGCACGCAACTGCCATCTGTTCTCCTGCCCGGCGCGGCTGCTCATTGGCTCGCTGGATATCCCATCCGCATGGACTTACCTCCACCACTTGACTCACTCTCGGGTAAAGTGCGCCGCTGCTGCAGATCTGGATCTTTTTACTTTCGGCTTTATGGCCAGATTTGAAACTATGACGGGAACCTCATTTCGGGGATGTGCATTTACTTGCTTGAATTCTCAAGCTGACAGCTCGTGATTGGTCTAGTATATTGGCAGCAGTGACCAGCGGCTGAACGCCGCTGCGCCCGCATTCGCGGGCTTCTCACTGGCTGCGAGAGAAACCGGAACGTGGAATGGTTGCGCCACAGCCAAGTCGGCGCCCGTACAACCTGGACCGCAATGATATAGACGTCAGCGACTGCAACGAATTGCTTCATCGACGCTGTCGTTAGCGACTTCAGTACGTACTGAACTCTGGATCCGCAATGGTCAATATTGGCATGGGAAGGTTCGTACCTTCCACAATCATTGTTCGGACTTGGCTCTTTGTATTTTGCAGCGATGGAGACGGTCTCATAAGTCGCTACCGCGCCGCCCCGCTCCTGTATAATTTGGAGTATTTCTGAAGCGGTTTCTGGAGCCGGCTTGGGAGTGAAAACACGGCGTAGGGACCGCCTACATAGAATTTGAACCGTAGATACATCTATCTGTAGAATACGCCATAATTGACCTTGATTCGTCGAAATTTCCCTTGCGAATGTAAGAAATGTGAAGCATGTACCATTCGGGGGTGTTACTTAGACTTGAATACAAAATGCTCATCATAAAATAGACACTCAATGAAGACAGTACAGATGCTTAAGACAATGTAGAAAGTATAGTAGAGTATACTACTTGAACGTGGGGAACACCCAGAGTCGGAGAAATTCACGTACTTACCGTTATACCATATGTGAACTGTAGGAACGAGTAAGTAGACTTGAAATACCAAATGACTGCTTCTCAAAAACTTTCTTCCAGGGGAGCCCAGAAACCAGTGCGATCGATATCCAACACCCTGAAGATGATGTCTGTATACTCGCTAGGATGATATCCCGTGTACGACATGGGATAGTTGCTCCGCACATCCAGCGGGTATACCAAGCAGCATCAACGTTCTGGACGTCCATTCGTCCCGGAGTTGACGGGAAAATGTCGCCTTGAATGTAATAGATCGACTCCAGAACACCCCAAGTGATCGGGTAAACTTGCACTTGCACCACGACCACCCCGATCTCGACATGCTTACACCTGGGCGTTTTCTTCCTACTGCACTCCCTCGCACCTCTGGCGCACCTGAATTTACCTCAAAATTGCTCTGTGGCTTATGTAAGCTGAATTCCGAGCGTCCTTTGATACATGGACGCGCTTCTACGCCCGCATTTCGCGTCAACCGCTCAGCGAGGCGTTGTGGACCCTGGTTATCGATGACACGAGGATCTCTTGAACCCTATGACGCGTCTGGGGTCTTTTCTATCTTATCTCTCAAATTCTCGGATGCGGGGAAATGACGCGGGTGGTCGTTCTCCTCCTCCATCCCTCCGACACTTTCGCACGTATCACTTTTCCCGGCAAAGTCGGCCCAATCTAGCAGCACTAGGACTTATATCTACCTAGTGTAGTCTTCCTTGTGGTCTCACATTGGCTATAAATCACCATTACACGCCAATAAGCCTGAATTCAATCTGGCACTCTGAAGGTTCGTGCCTTTTCCATCGCTCAGTCGCTTCAACTTCGGTCTGGCCCTATGATATTCCATCAGGACATATACGGCGACTACTTTCCGTGCTCAATAACGCAACGCGACGCGTCCGCCGCCACGAAATACCAATATGTAAGTTTCCAGTTCCCCGTCTACAGGCTGTTCTATTACTCACGTCAGACGATCAGGGTTCTCTTCTTGAAACGATCGAAGCAATTTGGAGAGTGGATCCTTTGCGTGAGCGAAAGGAATGCAGAATCAGTGTATTATGGCAGTCGGACTGGGTTTCATTGACCTACGTGCAACGGGATCAGACATTCTTTGTCGACTCTAGCTTGAACATTTATTTGTGAGTTATCTTCTCTGCTGATCAACTGTCAGGGCGCTCACTTTGCGTAGGAAACTGAAATGAGTCCGGGTGGCGGCACAATAATTGGCTTGGAACTTCCAAGGTTTGCGGCTCAGCGGGTATTCTCGATCACGGTCTTGAATATCCGAATCTATTTGCGTCTTACGGAGCCCGGACTACTAGAGAATGGTATATAAGGCGATGGAAATCCTTCCAAGTTTATCATCACCCACTTTATTACTTCCTTCTCACTTTCGACCTACTTTGTCCAGCGTCTATACTTATGTCCTCTCTCATTGCTGCTAGCAGTGCTCTAAACCTCGCCCCCGACGCGCTCTTCATCACCATCCCGACGCGCTCAAAAAGGTGACGTCGATCGTGACAGGTGGGTTTCTTCCCACCACCATCAGACCGCCTTATTGACTCGTTCTCTTCCGCTAGCCACCTCTATTCGACGCCGTCTCTGACACTCTTGGTACGGTACTCCTCCGTTCTTCTCGTTGACGCGTTCGTTGACAATGTTTTCAGAATTCCTCACCACAAGTGTCCTCGACGTCGAGACTTGGCGCGACTTGGAGGTCAATGGCTTGTCATACGAAAGTATCTCTGGTGCGTCCTTTCTGCGCTTAGTGTCTTCACTACTCACCTCCACAATAGTCTTCGACATTATTCTCGACTCGGATTTTGGCCAGTCTTCGGGCGTTGACATCACGGGCTGCTGGTACGTTATCCTTACGCCTCGTTCTGTCCGACAACTCACATTGCAGTAGATGCCGACGTCGTTCGAATACACGCTCAACTCAATAGAGACTTGGACTGGAATCTCGCGCTTACCGCCAATCTCGTTTTCTATATCTATTCAACTCATTCTATCACAGCACGGCTCGACCGCCTCTGAATACCTCGTCGGACAAGGCGCCGCCTTCCAGTGAACGTCTCCCGGAACTGTGTGCGTCCCAGGAAGAGGTCCTTCCTTGAGGTATGTCACACTCGCTCGCGCCTTTCTTTCATTTGACTTAGTACTACAGGCGCCGATGCTCGAGACGCCGTGTATACTCATTCCAAGACCCAATATCCTGTCGTCCCATCTTCGTATCCTTATCCAATGATATTAGCGTACCCTTACGGCTGCCTTGTTCAAGTCGGTAGGCCTTCATGTCTCTTGTTGAAAGACTACTGACAATGTCGTCGTGTTCACTAGTGAATGAAACGTCCTGCTCGCACCGTTGGACAGAATCATTTGGCTACGTGCCGGTGAAGGAACAGTTTGGCTTCGTGCCGACTGATTCAGACGGCGGGTCTCAACTTACACGGTCCTACCCGACATCCGTCGCCATGTCTGAATGGCGTCGACGGCGTTTCCATTGGTGAGCTTGTTCATCCCCATCTACTGATCTACACGTTCAATACTGACTGTGTAGACTATACCTGGACTCTGCACCTGTCTCGCCACTGTAGAACACCAGCTTGTTGTTCCACTGAAGCCCAGGGCCTCGTCGACTGTTGACAATACTGTACATGGTCTTGTACAAACCTCGCGTTGATGTCTGGCGCCCACATTACACGGTCACTAAGGATCTCGTTCTTGTTAGGTTCCCGCTCTCTCTCGTCTCTAGGCCGCCTGTACTCTGCGAGTTCCGTGCCTCTCCAGGTGTTGGTTTCGCATTTCCTTGTCTTGTTTGTTTCGGTAAATAACTATTGTTATCAACAGATGTCGATGCCAGGTTTTGTTTCGCGCCGGAACGGTCGAGCTAGGCTGCTGTCTCAAAGCCGTCAAGCACTAGACCTTTGGATACGGTCGAGGTTACGGATAGTGCCGGGAATTTCTCGTCCGTGCGGGCTTGCACTCGAATACGGCTGTTAGTAGTAGTAAGCTTATATTCACCTCCTTTTCTTGCCTGTCCTGACCCATCGCCGCAGTGGCTTATTTACATTTAGCAGTCTCTCTACTTGTGTCAATGGTAGGCACAAACAACATGCTTGTTGACAATTTCATGCCCTTGCTGAGATGCGCACACCAAAGGTAAAGGAAGGCGGTCAGGGTTAACTTACTCGCAGATCTCGAAGTTGAGTTGTCGAGGTACCTCACGTTGAAGAACACGGACTCGGCCTTGACTATCATAAACACCTCCACCCTCTGTGCCAAGTTTGGTCGTTGTCCGGCCTCCGAGTTCCTCACTCATTCAAGGTGCGCGTCAGGAAGGAAACTGGTAATCTGTAGAGACACGCGCATATCTACATACAAGAAGGAAGTCTCGCGTCGTGAACACGAGAAGACGCGTCGCGCGCAAGCTATGAAAATAAACCGCTTCTCTCCGGCAGCTTGTGTAGTGAGTACGATCCCCGCGAAGATCCTAAATCGTGGACATAGTTAAACTTCAACTCTACACGTTATGTGTATACTCACGCTGGATCTCATCGGGACACCCATACTTCTTATAATCGTAATCAAAAACCTGGCTATATGTGGATTACACAAGGCTGATATGAGGTGAGTCCCCTACGCCTTTGGCAAAAAACTCTCACTCAACGGTGTTTCTACCTAGTCCGCTGGGTTGCAAAGAAACATCAATGTTCATTACCCCTTGGGTTGTAAAACGTTCAGGTGAGTTTTTATCCTTGCCTTCACGCTCACGGAAGTGCAGCTTGCCTTTGGCACCCTAGTTCACAATTTGTGCAGCTTGCCTTTGGCTACATAGCTCACAGTTGTGCAACTCTTTCTTGCTCTTTCTTTTCTCTCCCGTTTCTGTATCGCTTCCAAGTTTCGCGGACATTTTCTCTTCTGTGGCACAACCAGGTTCACTTTCCCACGCTTGGCGAGTACCTAAGACTGTGCGGGACGTTTGAGTTCCCGCAGTTCTTATGGTCACTCATCAGGTTAGTCGAAGCTTGCTGCCTATTCCTCGCATAGCTCAGCTAGTAATTTATCGTCGCCCGCCACTAGTTATATTTGTACCACTCCCATAGGACTCTCAATCATACACGCAGCCCCCGTTTTCGGACGCTGGTCGGCTATTTTACTATCCTCGTCTGACTCCTCAGATTAGATAATATTATCCAACCTGTGAACACTCTGATTTTCTCAAGGTGAAAGCCCTGGTTCCCCAACATAACCAATAGACCACACTGGCTCACCAAGAGCACACAGCTTCTTGTCCGGACATGCCAATGAATTATCGAATCCACCTAGAATGCATATAAATAAGATATGTACCACAACAAGCATCAATCACTGTCGCTGCTGCTATCATCGTCGTTCTGATCATCATCAGTTCCACTCTCATCATCACTCTCCTCCTCCTCCTCGCCAAGCGTTCTCTTCACTTTACCGCCCTTCATCATCGCCATCTGGCCCGCCAGTGTATCCTCCTCCGGATCACTGATATCGTCCTCCGCCTCGTCCCGCGCTACTGGCTCCTCCACTTTGAGAGTGATTGGGAGCCAGGATTCGGCGCCGATGAACGAGTCAGACACAACGTACACGCGCCAGTTGTTCGTACCCAGCGTAGGCGGAGCTTGGAACTGGATCTTGTATGAGCGGTAAGGCCGCGATGAAGGTAGGTCAGAGATGGATGGGACATCAGAGATCTTCATGGGAGGAATGGCGAGGCGGGAGGATTTCGGATCGGCGAGGACGATCCACCATGATGGTTTGCGGTTCTGGAATTTGCACATAAGTGACGACTCCCTACAAAAGAATCACACCGTACCGAAGGCCAATAAGGCGCATGCACGTAGGAGGGGGTCACATCCGAAAAGTCTTCTTCTGTATCTTTCCGACTGTTGAGGAATTGGTAGTCCTTGCGGTCATTCGCTTTGACATCTAGTGGGTCAAGCTCCTCGACTTTAACCGCTACTGCGTCTGAAAGCGGTGATACGAGGCGCAGTTTTACGACCAAGAAGACTATGGCTGATGGGGTGACTTGTTTTTCGTCAATGACTGCAAAGGGGTGCGTCAGAACGAAGAATACACTACATAGTAAATTTACCTCTGAAAGACGCATCGTAAATATCGACGTTGCCCCACTTCTCTGCGGCCTTCCTGATATCAGCCGCTCGTACATCGGATTCTTCGGTGAGCTTGCTGATAATTTGACTAACATCACCCACTCGAGGAACTTCTGCAGGCTTGACGTCGGGAAGCTGGGCGAGCGGGCTCTGGGTCGGTAGGAGAGCCTGGATGATGTATGCGTGCAGTCTCATGACGGACATCGTAGGCACAAACCAATTGCGGGAGGTAGCGATAGTAAGAAGGGCATTAAGGAGTGTAGGAGTATGCAGAAGGACGCGACGTTGTTCTAGAAAGTGTGTTAATGAGGTATGGAAAATCATGCTGTGAGTATACCTTTCTTCAAAGCAGGGCTCTCTACCTTGAAACGCAACAGGTGGGCGAGAAGGAGCGTCAATGCGCGTCTTTTACCTTCGTCATCGTCACCAGCCAGTTCCATAACGGTCTCTGCCCATTTAGCCTCAGGCAACGTCGCAATCTCCTTTTGCAAACGCGCGAGTTCAGCCGCATCTTTGTTCGCGGGCGTGCATTCAAACTTGTACGCCTTGGCCAAAATACCCATAGCATCGACAATTTCCGAAGACTCTGTCATGGATTTGAAGAAAGCCGCAGCGGAATGTGCGCTGATTCCATCCTTGGTTCGTTGACGAGAACCGAACCACCAGCGACCGACGAGCATGGGCAAACCGCCTCCGAATAGCAGACCGTAAACTCCAAGAACCCAAATGTTGTTTTTGCCTTCAATGATCCAAATAGGGAGAGCAATGCCCATGGACATCTGCTGGCGACCATCCGGGTCGCCCCACTCTTCCCAGTTACGGCGAATAGTCTCATCGGTGAGCCTATACTGTATCAGCACAAGTTGTCACTGAAACGTGTCGATACGTACGATTTGTACGCCTTGGTGATGTCGACAAACTTGTTCTGAATGTCTTCAATGGTCTGCTCCGCCGTCGCGCGGACCTTGTCAGGGTGATACAGCTTGGACAGTTTCTTGAAGTGCGACTTGATGTCCTTTTCAGACATGCCTACTGAGATGCCCAGGATCTCGAAGGGGTCGTATACTTTGCTGTCGTTGGTAGCATTCGCAACGCGGTGGACGAGGAAGAAGAGCAGAGACCAGCCCAGTGCGATTACTAGATGTCTACACGCCATTTCAGTACACGCTGCCTGTCGCGGAGATCACGTACTTTTTGGTGAACTGGGTTCCCTCCATCTTGGCGGCCTGCGTGCGCGACTGTATACATGGCCCGCATTGACATCCGTGAAGCGTTTCCTTTCGTTTTTCTACAAGAATTAGTATGGAGTTGGTGGGGTGATATTGTACGCACTGAACAAAGTCGAGAAAGTGAGAGGTATGAGAATAAAGGCCAGGAACGTGATGACAAAGTACGCGGCCATGTTGCCGGACTCGTCATAGTGGTACGTCGCCATTGCGGCGCGGCGAGCTCAACGTCGGGCGGCGGGGTAATGAGGGTAAGAGCAAAGTCAAATTGGAGACGTGTCCGCCACGATCGCTGCCAAATCGGGATCAGGCGGTTGTTCGCACGTTCGAAACCTTCACAAGCCGAAATATGGTGCATACATTTGAGTTCAATGTCGACTTAAGGTATGCGGACTAACATTCAATCTAGTTCAAGTGCTTAATCTCATTTAGATGTGTCTCATCGCCCGAAAACCTTCGACTGTAGACGATATCATACAGGGCACTCACTTCGTCCCCCCCGCTCTTTCTTTCACGAGCTTGCCAAAAAACTCCCATGAATCTATGTGCCCATCAGGCAAAAAGCCGCAATCCCGACTCAACTCAGCCCAGGATGATCCATGCCCCGCCCTGTCATGCGCCGAAATGCCGAGGATGGCAACACGAGGGTCGGACTCGCATATATCTTTCGGTTTCTCTGCCCACGAGTAGTAGCCATCGTACGAAAAAATACACATCTGTGTCGTGCTAGGTAGAGCCTCCACAACTTGCTTCATCTCAGCAATTGTCTGATTGTCAAGGGAACCTAGAGAAACATGAAGGTGCGTGAGCGGCACCGTACGAAGGAGGTCCACAGGCAGGGTGCCGCAAGGATATCCAAGATGTGTGAGCGTCGGCGGGAGACGTTTCAAGGTGTAGTTCGGGCCCAAATGGGACAAGGAAAGACGCTTCAAGGGAAGGCCAGGAGAACGCTCGAGGAGCGCTGTCAGACATAACGCATTTCCGCAAAAGTCACGCAGCCCCAAAGCTACCAGTCCGGAGCAAGCAGACACGAGCACCTTGGCGTTTGCCAGGGGGCCTTTTAAGGCTACAAGGCCTTGCTGAAAGCAGGGGTCTGGCATAGAAAACTCGAAGAACAAGTATTTAACAGTGACTGCGAAAAACGAAGTGTCTCCGGCCTCTGCGCGACTTTGAATCGCGCCTAGAAAGGCAGAGGCCTGAGAAAAAGAGACAATTGTAACGGAGTGGTATAGGATAGCATCTATCCTGTCAAAAATAAGTACCATCGGGTATGATTGAGAATGTGTACACCTACCATTTGCGAATTGCCTTGCAAACCAAGACAAGCCTCAGAGCATCGGGGCGGCTCATAATAGCAAGCGTTTCCAATATGGTGCGTACAATGTCCACCGGGATATCCGGGATGGAAAGCAGCTCGTCTCCTGCCATGAGTGCGTGTAGCAAGTGCTGGTCGAATTCAATAGATTCATCATGATATAATATGTTGATTGCTCAAGATAAGTCACGTGGTTGACAACGTGTCATAGCCGATTATTGATGTGCGTGAGGACCCCTAATAGTGCTACGAAATGTCGTCCTGTAGGTTCGGACAAAAATTTGCCAAAAGTGGTCAAATGTCGTGTCAAGTTCGGACAAAATGATGGGCGCCGCAGGCGGAGCCCAGGTCAGAGTTTGGACAGAATGGGACCGGCGAGGGTGTTCTGGAGAGGTCCCAGATTCGAACAAGTGGCTGTCTTTGGGCCGGAACAACAGTCATTTTCTGTCCAATCTCACTATATTTGGGGTCTTCATGGCCTAGGTCAACACATCGTGGCCTGGTAGCGTGGATACAAGGATGGCAACAAGTATCGACTGCTACGATGATAGCATATTTTGAAATTGAAATTTACTACCACAGTTCTTCCATCCAAGAGACCGAGTCTGCCCCATGTCGTTGGACATCGAAAGTAATGCTGTCTTTCGACGAGCAGAATGGATTGGAAAGGGGAAAAAGTACCGCGACGCGCCGCTACACGTCATGGACGCTTTTGCGGCGGAAGTTACAATGCCACCCACACTCGCACAACTCCTCCCTGCACAGGAAATGCTAGTCCCCGACCTCCTCGCACTCCACCAATCTGTCGGCAACATCCCGAATCGCCGTTCAGCTTTATGAGCACATGCAGCAAAGACATTTCCGCAAGTTCTCACCCACATTCTCACCGTTTCATGCGAAAGGGTTTATGCTTCTTCAACCATACAGCTTTTTGACATTGCTCTCCTCTAAACCCTCTGATAGTGAATCATGGCTCACCATTTCTGCATCCGTGTTTGCGACCTTCAAGTCGCTGCAGGCTGGTTTTCCAAAATTCACGTCGGCCATGGTCCAGTTCCGGAAGCGGAAGCAAGACGATGATGAAGAACTCGACTGGTCTTAGTTAGAGTTTCTACAATATGTTTGTGTACTTCAAAATGGCCGGTAATACACTCCCTGCTCTTTCAGAAGCGAAAATTTGCGGTCCCGGCGAAATTTGGGCAATTTTCGGAGCCCGGCCTCAAGTTCGGACAAAAACTAGGCTCTGAGACCATGCCGGTCCAGGATTCGGACAAGAAACGGGGCCACAGGCCAAAAATTGGTTCGGACATCAAGTAGGCAAAACAGGCAAAATTTAGGACGACATTTCGTAGCACTATTAGGGGTCCTTGTGCGTGTCGAGTTCACGAGACAGTCCGCCTTAATTCGATTACTTTCCATCGCGGTAAGATCTCAACGTCAACTCGTAAAACCACTTGGGCATGTCTGGCTACTGTATTAGTTCTAGCCTTTAGGACAATCACTGAAGCCAAGTGAGTACTGTACAATACTAGGCTATGATTGACATTTGGCTCTGAAGATACCATCAATACAGGACAAGAAGGACAAGGCATCTTACTCACTGCATTCCTTTTACTTTTTCTTTGACAAGATTAGCACAGAACTCCCATGAATCCAGGTCTCCGTCTGGCAGAAAGCCAGAGTCCCTACGCAACGTGTTCCAGGAGGACCCATCCTCCGACAGGTCCTTATCAGCTCTTCCCAAGTAGTAACTTGTGTCCGTCTGAATGTTCAGGACAACAACACGAGGATCACGTATGTCATCCAGCCCCTTCAATTCCAGAAGAGAATTGTAGAATGAGAATACACACAGTTGGATCGTAGTGGGCATACACTCCAGGACCTGCTTCATCGCAGCAACGCCAGGACGAGAAAGATGAATATTGTCCAGTGTCACATGAAGGTGCGTGAGGGGCACCGTCTGGAGGAGAGTCAGAGGAAGTTCGCCAAATTGGTATCTTAGGTGTGTGAAATTCGGCGGTAAATGTTGCAAGGGACCGGGCCCAGAATTGAGAAGGGAAAGTCGCTTCAAGCGAGGTAGAGGATGATTGAGTAGCGATGCAACGAGTGCTGCATTGTAGTTGCGCAGCCCTAGCGAAACTAGTCCAGGACAAGCAGACATGATCATATGAGCATTTGCCGTAAATTCTGCTGCGAAAGCGTTAGCTTCGCGTTGATTTTGCAACACGCCCTGAAACAGATCCAGGTCCAAGAGCAGATATTTAACGGTGGTGGCAAAGAACGGGGCTTCCCCAGCCTTGGCGCGACTTTGAATTGCGAATGCAAATGCAAGCAGCTTTTGGTTGGAGAGAATAGTGATGGCGTGATATAGGACGACGTCTATCCTGTGCAAAGATTATGGGTGCATCCTCATTAATGGCGGCATGTGTGCTCACCATTTCCGAACCGCCTTGGAAACTAGTACAAGTTGCAGAGCATCAGGACAGCTCATTATGGCGAGCGTCTCAAGGATGCTGCGTACGATATCCACAGGGATATCTGGGATGGAGAGCAGCTCGGCATCCAACATGAGCGCGTCTGGCAGGTGCCCCTGAGGTCCCCGAAAAGGTAACTTCCAAATCGGGCCTGGACGCGTTTTGATTCTTGCATTTCAACCACCATCGTCTCTACACAGAACGTTAGTCCTGCCAATAGCAGATGGATGGAAGCGTTTTTCAAAGCATGACAGATGCCCAACTTGGCCAGACAATATCGCAGGTGAATGCCCTTACCTAGTGCTTAATTCCATCATGACCAACAACAATCTACAGTTATCGGCCGTATATGGCCCAGTGCCGACGAATAAAGGTGCGTCATTCATTAACCAACAACCAGTATATTGTTGAATTTCTCTCTAGACAAGACATACATGAAAAACCTCCAAAACTGGACAACGACAGCCACTCCAGTTCCCAAAAATGCTGCAATTAGTACTCGAAGTACGCGCTCGCGCCGAAATCTCACTGCGACGCCTACACCGCCTGTCCAGGCGTCTCCCGTAGTACGATTGCAGTCACAGGCGCCTTTGCTCTATCCACCACCACCCCCGCAAGTTCCCCAAGGCCCATTACCTACCGTTCCCCAAGGATATCTATCTACATATGCATCGCGTCTGCGCACTGGCGCGACTCTGCTCATGCAGCCCATAATCCAAGCAGCAACCACCTCCACTACAATGACGCGCGCCGCTACAAGACGGGGTGGTGTTGTAAGCTATGCCGATATAGCCTCCGGAGAGGAAGAGGGCGATTCGGACGACTCTGAATTTGTCGGTGAAGGCAGGGATTCCGCCAAACCAAGCTTCAGCAATCGCAGAGAAGGCGTATTCGTCAATGCCAGTCCACGACCCACTCCTCCGCCACCGCCACCTCAGGATGATGTTCTAACTCAATCATACCTTGGCCAGGTCCCACCCAACCACTTCATCCGAGCCCGTAACTTGCCTCATGCACCACCGTTTTGCTCTCCAGCATACCCACTTCCTCTGCCAAATGCCATGCCCATGCACGGCGTCAAGCCGAGTCTCGTTCCGATTCGCGTCGAGTTCGAAACAGACACATTGCGCGTCCGAGATTGCTTCGTGTGGAATATGAACGAATCTGCAATCACGCCCGAGGCATTCGCGCGCACGTTCTGCAACGACGTGGACCTCCCCATCGTTCCCTGGGTAGAGACCATCGCGGCTCAAATCCGGGCACAGCTCGAGGAAGCCGTGGATTATTCCATGTTTGAGACCGACGAGGAATATGAAGAGAGGCGCGAGGGCGAGTGCAGAGTTATCCTGAGTATAGATGTGCAGATTGGAACGTACCACCTCTCTGATCATATTGAGTGGGATCTGCTCAGCCCGTTGACGCCAGAGGCGTTTACGACGCAGCTGTGTGGAGAGCTGGGGCTTAGTGGGGAGGCGCATCCGCTCATCGCGCACGCCATTCATGAGGAACTCACTCGACATAAAAAGGATGCTGTTGAGTGGGGTGTCTTGGGGCCGTCTTCAGAAAAGGACCGAGCGGGTGTGATGAAGGATCGGACTGGCTTGGGTGGATGGTCGGGACGGGGAGGGCGCGCCCCGCAAGTCTTGAAGAGCGTGTGGCGGGATTGGGTCGACGCTAATGAGTTTGCGACGCGTTGGGAGGAGCTGACACCGGAGGAGGTTGAGAGGAGGGAGGTCGAACGGGAGAGGGCTACCAGAAGGTTGAGGAGAGAAACCAGCAAGTTTCAGAGTCAGGCGATGGGCAGGTCACGGAGGTGGCGGTAGTGATGTATCTCTATTCTTTGCTCTTTCGGTATAAATGTAATCGTTAATTCTAACTTATGGTGGGGGTAACATAGTATAGAGCGTTGTGACCTGATGTGTTGACACCAAGAGTACGGGTGCATATGAGCCAAAGAGAAAGAGAAATAAAAGCTAATGATATGCGTAACACTACTTGACAGTCTGCCTTTTCTCAAGCAGGACTGATGCATCGTGCTCTGCCCTTATCGGGACAAGTCAGTTGCAGACACTGCCTGTTGCGAAGGCGCTGCGGTTAGCGGCGTGTCTGCGCATTTTGATTCAAAGTTCATCATTGACATTACGTCGAGGTTAAATAAGTATGAATGCCGGAGTACACTAATCAATGGCTATGACTCTCATACATATCGGAGAAAGAAATTGGCCACATCAGTGATCACTGTTCATCCAGAAGACAAGCAAGATCGGCTATTTTGGCATGGCTGCGTATGCTGACACCGACGACGAAAGCGCTAAAAGTGTTTACATCTAAAGCGAAGGGGAAAGTGGAGGAGACGTAACGATTGATGTCAGAGAGAAGGAGAGAAAACTGCTAACCCATGCGCAGAGTTCCTTCTTTTTGGGTGCCAAACCGAACCTCAACGACACAATATGCCGTTCACAGTGAGGAAGACCCGCCAGCTTAGACAGTCACAGTCGTACGGATCCCATCCCGTTCAGATCCCATTATTTCTCTGGCTCCCTCTAGATCGATGTGTGTCGTGGTGGTATGTGTAGTGCTACGATGCACGCTGGCAAATTGAATGGACTGCTCAATATTCCGGGCGTTAGTTCCCATAGGAGGGAGCGACGTGCGGGTCCAGGAATCGTCTGGACGGGAATGTCCGGCCATGACACGAGCAACGATAAGCGTAGGCGCAATGCCCTAGATGCGACGATCAGCTCTCAATGTCCTCGACGACACATGGAAATTCTCACCGTTAGACTGTAGGAGATCAATAATGGGTAGGAGGCCCATAAGCCAGGACTAACTACGGAAGTGACGGCGAGAGCGATAAAGATGCCGGAATACAGGAAGGCGGATTCAACGAGGATTTCTATGATGCCGCTATAAGTTTTGAGGCTCGCGCGGACACCATTGATACGCATAATCCGGTAAAGGATGAGGGATGTGCACAAAGTGTTTGTGAAGGCAGTTATCGCGTAGATAACTATAGTCAATACTCCTTGTGTGTTGGAGAAGAAGATGACGAGGACTGAAGGGACCTTGTGAATAGAGTAACACTATGCAAAAAGAAGCCCACCTATTTCAGCTAGCAAGCACAGACCAAGAAAACCTGCGACAATCCAATTGTGGCCGTACAATATCCAACAGCGCCAAATCTAGTTCATGATGATTCTTGGGTGAAATTTTGAGCGACGGGATGAACGTACTAAAAGCAAGTCTGCGAGGATGATATTGAAACCGTAAAGCGCCATAACTACTATGAATCCGTATCTCTCAAAGTTCTCTTCAAGTGGTGATAGAGTGCGGGGAAAGAGGCTGACGTCCAGAGCCTTCCAGTCCAAGCCCACAATGACGGTGACAGAGCACCACAGATATGTTATGACGCCGACCAGAATCATTCGTCCACGATCGCGGCTAGCATTTACGGCTGGCTAAGAGTCAATTGTGGGACTAGAGTGTCGAAGAAAGAGAACGGATACCTATGAGGTATATGGCGATGAAGAACACACATGTATGGACGGCATAACAGAAGACCTCGAGAAAGGTAGCGTTTAGCGACGCCGCGTTGCTGTCGTCCGGAAATAGTCTTGAAGACATGGTCTCGTTGGAAGAAGGTTAACGTGTACATCGCTTCTGCTCGCTTTATAGCTAGCCATCCGACTCCGAAGTACGTATTGAGTGCGGTTCGAACGTGAGACGCAGGAAACCGAGATACCGGTCGAGAAATCGGAGCATCGCACGTCAGAGGAAGACGAGATGCATTTGCGACGGGTTTCGAGTCTGTCAAGGCTTCTTTTTGCCAGCTTCGAGTGTCCAACGCGTAGTCGACAGTGGGGGTGGCCGATGTCAATGAATTCTCAAGGGACTCTGTAAGATAACACGGTGTTGCACAGCGAAGAATATCATCTCAAGACATTGAGGTTCTCATCTGCAAGAGGATTTTGGTGTCAGAGCGTACTGGAAAGTGGAGGTCTTACCATTTTGGGACTCGGATTATCTTGACACCGGAGTCTTCCTCAACATCATTACTTACAGATCACTGTCACTCTGACAAGAGCGCCCTCTCCGTCCTTGCCCTCGTCAGTTGGTCATGGTTGCGCTCTGCGCGTCGCCATCTATACGGGAGGGTAGAACTGTGCAAGCTCGATCGTTCGCCTTCACACCCAACACCCAGTGATGATCCTTTTTGGAACGTCGACTTCGGGCTGGAAATCATAACGCGGTCGCCCGCCATTGCATTGCTTCCTGTATCCGCTTCGTGCAAATCAGAGCCCCTTTCGCTGACAATCAGCATCATTCTGTCACTCAAGGATTTCAGTTCTTGTCTCTCCTTCCCAATCTGCGCGCTCTCTCTGTGACTCGCATTTATTGGCCAGGTATCAAGCTTGAACAATTGACGACCGTCCTGAGAGGCATAACTGTCTCTCTTACTTTCGCAGAACTTTCTCTTACTGTGGTGAAGTACATGCACACCGCCGACCTTGTGCGCTTCGTTCGCGCCTTTCCGACACTCAAACGAATATCCTTCCCCTCCTGTAGTATCTTATCGCTGGCCACGATCTCTGTACCTCGTTAACTCCCAGAGTTGGCAACACAAAACTTTATCTGCTTGGAGCACTTTGGAATCCACCAATCCCCTCCACAGGCTAACTTGGACAAAATTCTTCAACGCGACACGTTCAAGCTGGACTTGAAGGGAGTCAACGTCTCTTTGGACATGGATTTTGAGCGCTTGGAAAGCTTCGACATATACGACAAATTCTTCCGCATGGGATATTTTGAGAGAAACATGGATACCTCGGTGAATACGGTGTTGGTCTACTAGTTGATCATACAAACAGAAGTAGTTGAATTCAATGTTTCCGTTGTCCGAGTTCGGAATGGAGAGGACTGATAAATGATATAAGGTGACCGGGTGGATCCACAGAGGAAGGTGTTGCGGAAATAAAAGGCCTGACATATAAAAAGGTTGCGTAGCTGAAGGATGATTGTACAGTATTTCAAGTACTCATTGTCAAGAAAGTGACGAGTACTTACTGTGTTTGCGATAGTGCACTACACATGCAGACTAGAGAAGTTCGCTTCTACCTCCTACACCCTTGAATCCGATATATATCACTTACAGACGGTGAACTTATCTGGACACTTGGAGGGTATAGAATGTAGGCGAGCACCAGAGAAGAGGACAAAGATGACATGAGTGACCGGGGAATGTCTGTAAAGCGTACAAGAAACGGAAATCATCAAGCAATGGGACATTGAATGTCTGTTCTGTCGACCACCTCTCGCATCATGCACCTATTACATTACCTGTTTGTGCAAAACGTCAGCAAAAGTCAAAACGATTCGGAAGCGACGTAACTAATTGAAAAAATGCCCTGGAGAAATTAAACATAGAAGGGAATATCATCTCTTCTTTAGGACATCCAATGCGTCAGAACTGCGGAAAGCATGTGTCAAGCAACTGTTACAGGAAGCAACACTAGCCTCAACCTCTGCTGCGATGAATCTATGGGTGAAAATAGTATCCGCGGAAGGTCGCTCGGAGAGCTCAACATTCACCAGTTCTACAAACTTGGTCCACCACGATGCGACTTCTTGTTTATAGCCGCAAGGGTAGCACTGCCCCAATCCTGGGTTATGTCGTGCCTCCTGCGTTGCCTTGACTTGGCGACGATGAAGGTCGAGTAGGCGATGATAATCGTATGCGTTGATATTCTTCAGATCCTCATTCAGCGGACAGTCGAGGACATTATACCGCAGAGTGCCCTTCGCCGCTACTCGCATCGCCTCCTTGAACGCGAAACGCGTAGCGATGGCGTACACGCGCAGCGGAGCATCCTTCACAAAGCCGAGACGCTCATCGGTGAGCGTCAGTCCCAGTTCGTCCACAAGATAGTCTAGTTGGAACTTTCGTGCTGCCTCGATCACAGGTACGAGCTCGTCGAGTGTGGCGATGTGTGGATTCGGAACGGGATAGATGAACTGGAGCAGAGCGAAGAGGACAGCCCTGCTCTCTGTGCACTCGATGGCAATCAGAGGATCCGGACGAAGGCTGGGGTAAGGAAAACATGTCTTTGAAGAACGGCGACGCGAGGGACAAGATACACCACGTCAGCGTCAGGGGAGTCGAACTTCAGGACATCCTTTGTGTGTGTCATACTGATAAGCTGATCGTCAAGAACCAACACTTGAAATGAAGTTTCCGCGTCAGTATCAATCAATCGTCAACAGCATGCCGTACTCAGCTCGTGACTATCCACAAAGCGAAAGAGTAATAAGTTGATTCCGTGCCACCATTGACGGGCGCTGCAGAGTGATAGAGCTCTATGATTCGTCGGGAACTCTGTTTCATGCTCTCCGGCTTACTGTACACATGGAAAGCATTTGTGACAAAACCATTACAATTGGAAGCGGTAACGGTGGAAGCAACCAATTCATACGTGCATATAGCCTCCACAGAAGGCCCCTCGGAGAGCTCAAGGTTCACAGGCTCTAAGAATTAACACCGCCACACCGTGACACCGGTATTGCCACCATATTGATTGCGACATGAATACGGGACTTGTCCCGAATCAACAAGTCCCGAATCACACCTGGAAGGGAATATCGTCAATACGCTTCTTGAGGGCGTCCAATGCATCAGAACTGCGGAAAGCATGTGACGGGCAATGACCGCAGGAGGCACTAGCATTGATCGCTGATACAACGAATCTATGAGTGAAGATGATATCGGTGGAGGGTCTCTCGGAGAGCTCAACGTTCGCCAATTGTACGAATTTGGTCCACCACCTTGCAACTGGATCGCGAGCGTCACTGCAGTTAGAGCACCTCCCTAGTCCTGGATTAAGCAGTGCCGCCTGTGTTGCCTTGACATGACGGCGGTGAAGGTCAAGCAAGCGATGATAATCGTACGCGTTGATATTCTTCAGATCATCATTCAACGGACAATCCAACACATTGTACCGCAGAGTGCCCTTCGCCGCCACTCGCATCTCCTCCTCGAAGCCAAAACGCGTAGCAATGGCATACACGCGCAGCGGAGCCTCTTTCACAAAGCCAAGACGCTCATCAACGAGCGTCAGTCGCAATTCATCCACAATATAGTCCAGTTGAAATTTTCGTGCGGCTTCTAGCAGCGGCACGAGCGCGTCGAGAGACGCGACGCTGGGATTGGGAACGGGATACATGAATCGAAGCAGCACGAAGAGGACGTCCTTGGTCTCTGTGCACTCGATATCGATGTTTCTTTGAGTGGAAGACGAGGATTGGGGCAGGGAGAACATGTCTTTGAAGAACGGCGACGCGACGGACAGGATGCACTTGTGCACAGCGAACTTGGCGCCATCGCAAGATACGAGTACGACGTCCGCGTCAGCCGAGTTAAAATGAAGGATTTCTGCTGTGTGTGTCATGACTTGAGCGATTTGAACAAGATGGTTGGGGACAAAATGGAACGGGAATTGCCGAAGCACCGACCCCTTTTACGAAGTGCTTCTGACTGTGTTTCGGACATTGGGTAAGTACGAAGTATCACTCTACCAGTGGTAAATGACGTGGCAAAGTTGTTGAGAGGATCTAGACTGCTTACTCCGACTGAGTGCCACTATGTCCAGAACTTTTGTGCATCATGATGAGAAAACAAGAGCTCAACGACGCGTCAGCCTCGTTGTAAATTCTGGCTATACACCAGAAAAGTTTACAAAGCATGAACTACACTATGTACTTGAATAACATACCAATTAACATGCACTTAAATTACTTATACAACCCCACCAGCTTCTCCGCCACATCACTCTTACACCACCTCCTAATCAGCGCCATCCTCTCCGACTTCACACCTTCCACCAACTCAAAACACCGAGGCGGAACAAGCACACTCCCCCCCTCCGCCCTCTGCGTATAACGCATCACATCCCTAACCACATCCGCTGTCCCCTGGCCCACAATAAGGTTAAACAGCTTCCTCGCCTCATCCTCCGTATCCTTCTTCTTCAAATCAGGCCACACACCACACGCGACATGATGCAGCGCCACAAGCCGCGTAAAGCCCTGCGCCCCCGCCCCAAAGAGAATGCCCAAATACGCCCGGATCATCTCGTTGTTCGTCTCAAGTGGGTACAGATACTCTGCAGTGACCACATCGGCAGGGACACGCACGTTCTTCATCAGATGCCCAAAGTCCACGTACAGATGCCTCCGATAGTCCACCGCATACCGCATACTCGTCGGCGGCAAAAGGAGCCGCGTGAACAAAGGATGCGCAAACGAGATGGCATCATACAAAGCGACAAAGTCGGTGTAATACTGATAAAACGGCGTTGTCCCGAGGAACCGCTTCGCCACCACCTCGAGATCGTCCTCGTCCTCGTCCTTGGACGGAGTCAACGGCGCCATTAGATCGTTCATCAGCTCTCCGACAACAGCATCGCGGAATACCTCATCTGTCCCCTTATCGTGATCCTGCTCGTGCTCCAGCATAAACACCTTCATGCACCCAAACACGACCTCGCTCCGCGACATGCACGCGCTCCCCACCAACGCGGACGCAAAGCGCCGCACCAGCTCCCTCTGCAGCTTCGCCAGCAGCAAGCTCGCACGCACAATCTCCGTCTCCGACGTATTCCACGTCTCAGGAAAAATCCCCTTGCGCTTGAACACCGACGCGTCGTGGCCCGAGCGCAGAATGTGGTCAAGCGCCGCCAACGGCCAGTCGCGGGCGAGCGGCAGCCCAGCCGGGTTCCAGTCCGTCGTCAGTAACACAGACGTTGGTACGCGAAGCGTCGTTGACACCATAATGGACTGAGGAGTAGCAATGACCGGCGCGACGCGCACATCCGCGGAGGGCAGAACGATGTGTTGGAAGATGGGGAGTAGAACGTCCAGCCCACCCCGCTCCCAGATGACCTGCGGAACAACGAGCCCACGCATTTTCGCCCACTCGCTGTTTACTGCAAGCAGAACATCGCCGAGGAGATCGAGCGCAACAACTTCATCGCCGACACGAAGACGCAGAAAGATAGCGAAAGCTTGGGCCAGCCACATGTCATCCGTGGTCCCAGGCAGCTCCCGCGCAAAGCGCAGGTACTGCACCAACAAAGAGGACAGTGGTCGACAAAGCACCTCAGCGTACAACCCTCCCAGACCCGACTTGTTGGACATGGACCACACAGGATTTGACACCAGAGCCGCGCACAGCTGGGATATCTCGGGAACAGGGAGATCGAACGTCGTAGAGCACGCTACCGACAAGCGGAGTATCGACGCCAATGACGAAGCATACACTGCAGCATTCGCCAAAGTTGATATCTGTAACGTGTGCTTCAAAACTTCCAATTCTGTCTTAAGCCCTGCGAGCGTAGCAGCAATGACACGTCGACCCGTCCCACTAGGCGAATCAAAATCAGCGCTCAACAACGTCAACGCCGCCTCGCACTCAGCATCCCCGCCGCGAACAGCGTTAACATGTGCACCCTCCAGCCACGCCGATATACATCCCCATATCGCACTCTGCGTCGACACCATCCTCAGCTTAATGTCCTGAGCCTCCACACTCAACGCATTCAGCGCCAGTACATCATCACCCCATCCCCAGGCAACAACGCGACTCCACAATATATCATGACTAGGACTCGTCCGATGCGGATCCCGCGCACATATCATCCACGCTTCCAACAATGCCGCCCACGCTTCGACGACTTTCAAGTCCCGATGCTTGTCTGATGCACGTAGTGAAGCCACATGCGTCGCCAGCCGCATCCACAGCTCCTGCGCGTCAGTCGCGGAGTGGGAGTACAGCCCATACCTCGCCAAGGCAGCGTAGATGCGCAAGGTCCCAATCAACAAGTCCGGATCAGGCGGCGAGCCAGTCACGAATTTGAGGAGCGCGTCGGCGGGATCACAGATCGCGCGTGCATTAGATCGAGAAGCGGCGACGAGAGTCGTGAGGCATTTTAAGGCAGACAGTGATGGTGTCATTGGGAGGAGGAGGAAGGTGTTGACAATGCCAGCTACCAGATGAGGCGTCTGCACGATAGCTTCCGCAGCACTGGCTGAATGCTTGGCTATCCGTGTAACAATGGAGAGCAGCTGGTGCTGATTGGAGGTCAGGTTGCGCTGCGACTCCGTGGTGCCAAAATCGGGCGGAGAGGTGATCAGGGGAGCTATCTGAGGCAGGATTTTGTCAAGAGGAATTACATCAATGAGTGCAGAAACGGATGGCGCGGGAGAAGAAGTCGTTGAGCCCGGCAGATTCAGCTCAATTTCACCAAACTGATATTCGAAATCCTCTAAATCAACCTCGAGTGCTGCTATTTCCCGTGTTTCCCAACCAATGAGGCACTGCCAAACCACATCAATACCGCGAGCACCCACACTGCCTTTTTCTGGTAACACTTCCAAGCCGGCAAATGAAACCCGTTTCAGTAGAGGAAGGGTTTTAGAGGGAATGTCGCGCGATGAATCTTCTACACCTGGACAACCGTCTCTAAGCCATTTCGCGACACCGACAAGAACACCAAGCATTGCGGCCCTCTGCGCGACAACAGTGGAACGCGCGAGCAGAAAAATGTCGTCTATCGTATAACCTGCATGGGAACCTTCGGCATGATGGTGGAGGCCGAGATGGGTAGGTAGGGCAAGAGACTTTGCGTGTGGTATTGGAGTGCCAGAGAGGTCAAACCTGACTTGGTCGAGGGGAGAAGCATCGCTCGATGGGGTCTCTGAGATAGCAGCCTTCATCCATTCAAGGTCTGGATTGGTGGCGGGAGCGGAAGGGAAGTAGTGACGTCTGATATACTCGGGAGTGCCTTCCTCGGGTTCTGGCTCGGTGTTCTTGTTAACAAGGGGTCCTTTATAAGAGCCCAAGGACACGGTCTCGTCATCAGCGGTAGGCGGGGGGAGCGCAAGAAGCGTCTTTTTGCGCGGAGATGGAGGTGCAGACTCGTAGACATAGACATCCTTGGGCGACAGCTCTGCAAAGCGTAACTTTCTTGGAGGCCGATTTGGCGTGGATGGACGTGAGGTAGCTGCTGATATTGACCTGTATGGTGGCGGGGACGCTATAAAATAGACCGAGTCAGAGTGCACGGCCAGATGAGCCGGTGCTAACTAGCTTTACCTGATCTATCAGGCTCTTCATCGGTTATAGGCACTTACAAGGTGTTAATCAAGGAATTGGCAGCAATTGGGCGCTTACCTTCGGGCAAGGTGATATGTAACGGATCTTTATTGGAGAGTGTATCTAGAGTCAATATAAGATGTTGGACACGCGGAGAGCAATGCCTACCCACCTAATTCACGTTTTCTCTTCTTCTCTCGCGTCTCCTTCGCCTTCTTCAAAATATCTCCAATGTCAGAACCAAAGCGTTCAAAAATCTCTTGCCTCTCCTTGTCTCTCTCTTCATCTGTCATGTTCTCTACGCGAAGCTGGTTTTGCCGACTGATTTCATCGCGCCAGTCCTCGGAGACATCGGATTTAACAGGCGGATTGAACGGTTTATTCTGCGAAACGACAACAGGAACCTCCCGGATTCGCGTCGAAGGGCCAGCTACTTTGCTCTCTTCCTCTCGTCTACGAGCGAAAGCGCTTTTGCCCTTGGACCGGTGCTGAGCGACAGGAAATCCGGATATTCCAGACGACGACGACAGAAGACGGGGAGCAGCATGGCTGCCGGATGGCGCGCGCTCGAGTACGGAGCCGACAAGAGAGGTCTGCATGATGGTGGTTGTGGTTCAAGATCGGCGTGTCACCCGTTCTGTCATCGACGACCACCAGGCAACTCCCGGTTCTCCATCTCTTTTTCACCGATGCTGAATTACTTTAGGATATGCCTCTGGATGGCCTCATCATTTTGGACGCGGCCCAGCGCCCGATTCTGCAGTCTACTAATGCTGTCCTCTACGACCAAGTAAGCGTGCCATGTAACGATATACACCTGGTCTGCGCGCTTTCTCCCCCCACGGATCCACTGCTCGGGATAGCTTTTCTCAATGCCTTTATTACCGTACTCAAGGCATATTTTGGTGACGGTGTCAACGCCATCGCGCTGCAGGACAATTTTGACATTGTATATCAACTCATCGCTGAGAGCCTCGATGCCGGACACCCGTTGACCACCTCCCCAAACGCCCTACGCGACATTGTCACGCCTCCTTCACTACTCAACTCCCTCCTCGGCGGCCAGTCGAATGCCCCAAAACCCTTCACCAGCCCTATTCCGTGGCGCCGAGCGGGCGTTAGACACGTTAATAACGAGATATACTTTGACATTGTCGAGACGCTAAAGGCCCTTGTATCTCGGACCGGAAACACATTATCCTCCTCGGTCAGAGGCAGAATTGACGTTGACTCGCGGTTGTCCGGCGTTCCAGATTGTACATTGACTTTATCGAACCCTTCCCTGATCAACCAGCCCGCATTCCACCCATGTATTCGCCTTGCCAGGTGGACCAGCCACCAGAGCATGTCCTTCGTTCCCCCCGATGGCAAGTTTGTCCTCGCCGATTACCAGTTGCCTCAGGCGCCTCCCATTCCTATCACGCTGAAGATAACTTCTTCCTCCGGAAAGTTTGAAATCCTTCTGACCTCACGTATGACCACGCATATCATGGAAAAGGTCGAACTCGAAATCCCGTTTGGTTCGCCTGTACCAGGCTTACGCGGAATCGGGTCTTCGTGGACCTGGGATGCGCGCTCTCATGTCCTCCGTTTTGAGATGCCCCAGATTTCCCCCAGTGGGCGGTACGCGTTGAAAGCAGAGTGGAACCCTGAAGCCACGTATGTTCTTTCCCTGTTTCTTGTCAACTACTCAACTCTCTCAGACCTTCGCCGGCTCATGTCGTCTTGGTCCGTTTCTCCGTGCCCTCGCATACATTCTCCAGTCTCCGAGTTTCCAAATTTACCGTTAGTGAAGAGTATACCCCGTTCAAGGGCGTAAGAGGCCGAAGCGAGGGCCAAATTGAATGGAGGTGGTAGAAGGCCTGCATGTTTAGTAGACTGTTGCAACAAAGTATACGTCGTCTTGACACTGCAGAAGAACCGCGCTCGTACTCTACAATCGTCCCGTCAACCACGTAACATACTTAGAATGTTGCTAGGGTATACCTCAAGGTGCTCTTATCTTGTATCATACAGAAGAAGGAATAACAGGTGAAGTAACGATGGCCTGAAAGAAGTGAAGGGATGCTGATCCTCCCAAGCTACTTATCTCCACGTCGAGCTGAGATGCATCCAAAAATTCTGTGACGATACGCGTGCCTCGTAATTGCTACAATTGTGTTAGGCAGATTAGGTGCTTATTTGACGCGTCACGAAGAACAGCGCGATTAGGCATGACTGTCTATTTCTGGACGTTGATTATTTAATCACCGCCTCTCTTGATCGTTGACCACTACCTACTATATACACTAGGCTTCACGGGTCATTTCTGCGGCGCTCCCAGTAGCGACAAAGTAGTTGCGATGAGTAGCGATGCCGCGTTATCTGAGGTATAGTATCAAGTTAGTCTGTATCAACCGACCGTTTCAACATTCTTCAGGCTGCCCCGCGTTTTCCCCAAGAAATCATCGAAATCATCATAAACCACTGTCATTCTGACAAGGGCACTCTTTCCATCCTCGCCAATGTCAGTTGGTCATGGCTGCACTCTGCACGTAGCCATCTCTTCGCGAGAGTAGAGCTGCATGAACTCTATCGCTTATCTGCAACTGCAGACAGGCCAGTGCCTTTTGACCCTTTTTGGAGATTCCAATTTGGGCTAGAAATCATGAGAAGCTCGCCCGCCATTGCTTCCTATGTTCGCTTTGTGCAAATCAGAGCCAAGTCAGATCGGCAGCATATGCTTGTCACTCAAGGATTCCAGTTCCTGTCTCTCCTTCCCAATCTACACACTCTCTCCTTGGTTGACGTATACTGGCCAGGTCTCACACTTGAAGACATACCAACAATCCAGAGAGGCATATCTACTGTTGCTCCTACCTTGCAAGAACTATCCCTTACTACAGTGACATTCGTGAATCCCGCCGATCTCGCGTTGTTTATACGCGCTTTCCCCAAGGTCAAGCGGGTGTCCTTTTCCAATTGTATATTTACATGGCGGGACCCAGACGCGCTCACGATGGCGTCTGTACTTGGTGGATTCCCAGAGCCGCGGGTGCAAACCTTAGTCTATGTCAGCATTCACAACTGTCCGTCACAAGCTATTTTGGAGATGCTTCTTCAGTGCAACACGTTCGAGCTGAATTTGGAGGGAGTAAAGATCTACTGGGACGAGGAGCGCTTGACAGACTTCCCCACATATAAGGAGTTTTTCCGTGTTGTTGGAAACAGCCTACGGACCATTGAGCTGGGGGTGCGGCTGTCAGACTTTCAACAGCATAATCCCGATGGTATGTTGGTATCTGCATACAGTGACGAGCACGGCTTAATATCTACTTCAGATATCATCCAGCTGTTATCAGAATGCCGACAGCTCTCGTCCTTCTCAATTAATACCTCCTACCGGTCACGAGACATGTTCTCAGTCTGGTTTGAACCCATTATCAAGATCGTAGCCACGCCAACACTTGAGGAACTGAACATCCACTGCAATCTGTACTCGACTCGCGGCTGGAACCTTTATATTCCTTGGTTCAAAGTTGATGGAATGCTTTCCGATGTAGCGCGGGTACCGCTTTTCAGACGGTTGAATGTTGTCATCCATTGTATTGACACAGAAGATGTAAAGCTGTTGGTGGAACACGGTAGGAAGGAGGCCGTGCACAGCATTCTTAGAGAATTGATGCCTCGACTGTTACAGGCGGATATGCTTAGGATACGGGAGCCTGAGGTAGATACAATCTAGAAGTAGATCACACTTACAGAATTCGACATCCCGACAATTGGCGGCGTATAATTCTGAATCAGTTTATTTGCGCAAAGGCTTCAATGGTTGGGCATCATTGTAGGTATGGCTCAACGGCTAACCTTATGTGTTCTCAGTTGCCTCAATACCCTGTACTATGAACACCACTTTGGTATTCAATGGAACGACCTCCGCTGAAAATCACATGATGATGCTTAGTAGTACCCGCCAGTGTGTAGCCTTCACTTGGCACGTTGAAGCTGTCACGCTACTGGTTCTCCAAATTAACCACCTTCGTCACTGTAGGCAGTATGAATGGTGATGTCTTGTAACAGCCCCATGCAGTAATTATACTATGTAGAGAACATACGAACCCACACTATGACCCGCCATTCGAGGCACAGATTGCTTAATACCCAGTATCGGAAAATGAGAGCAGAGTCAAGTATGCCTTAGCGTAACCAACTTCTAGTCACCCGAGATCGCATCTACCTCATCCCCCCGTACCCTGGGTTTACCTGCATACAACAGTCGAGGCATATAATCTCTGCAAGTGCAATGCACTACCCCCCTCCACAACGGCTCAGTCTCTTGCAAGCCAGTGACGACGTTCAACGTTCTGAAAAGCGGTACCCGCGCTGCATCGGAAAGCGTGTCATCAATTTGCGCCCAAGGAATATATTGATTCCTGTTGCGCATCCAGTAGAGAATGCAGTGGATGGTGAATTCCTCGAGCGTGGACGTGGCCACGGCTTCGAGAATGGGTCCGAACCAGACCAAGTGCTTGTATCGTCGCCGGTAGCAGGTGTTGATTGAGAAAGACGAGAGCCGCCGGCATCGGGATAATAGCTGGAGGATATCTGAAATAGATAGTAAACCGCCGTGCCCGTCACCATATGCAGATGCCAACGTACCATAAGGATTATGAGAGTCCATTACATGCACACCTAGTATGATGGTCTGCAGGTTGTTTCCAACGACACGGAAAAACTTCGCGTACGTGGCGAAGTCCATCAAGTGTTCCTCCTCCCAGTGAAACTTTACCCCCTTCAGTGAGTTGAGCTTGAACGTGTTGCGCTGTAGAAGTATCTCCAGAATAGCTTGTGGCGGGCAGTCGTGAATGCTAATGTATTCTAAGCAGATTACAGCTTGCACCGGCGGCTCTGGGAGTCCACAAAATGCAAATATTGGGGTCATCGTTGGCGCCTTCCATTCAGCATCCCATTCGCAAGTGGAGAAGGACAGCCGCTTGACCTTGAGGAAAGTGCGTACGAACAGCGCGACATCGGCGGTATCCGCAAATGTCACCGTAGTGAGGGATAGTTCTTCCAATGTAGGAGCGACAGTGGTTATACCTGTCAGGATAGTCGGTACGTTTCCGGGGTTGAGATTTAACCAGGCTATGTTCATTAAAGAGAGAGCGCATAGATTGGGAAGAAGAGACAAGAACTGGAATCCTTGAGTGACGAGATACTGATCGTGATTCACCCTTATTTGCACAAAGCGAATGCAGGAGGCAATGGCGGGCGACCTCATTAGAATCTCCAACCCAGAGTGGAATCTCCAGAAAGGGTCAAAAGGGATTGCCCCGTCTGCAGCTTCATAGAGTTCACGCAGCTCTACTCTTGCAAAAAGATGGCAACGTGCAGAGGGCAACCATGACCAACTGACAAGGGCGAGGACGGAAAGGGCGCTCTTATCATTATGAGAGTGATTTATGATGATGTCGATGATTTCTTGAGGAAGACGTGCGGCGGCACCCTGTTGAAGGTCAAGATCTAGACAGTTCGTTGACGCACAGACTAATTGGATACCGGAGGATATACAGCCTGGGTGATCATTTCGCGTTATTGGGAACGGCAAAAGACTTCTGTACCGGGAAGCCTGTGTACTGCAATAAGATCTAGAGTCTCAGTCAAGAACCAAGGCGCAGCTGCTTAGATAACACAGGTTTCCCTCACGTGCTCAAGCGCGTACCCTTGACCTTGAAGTTATACTACTACTAATTCTACTGATTCGCAGTACATTTGTTTCCAATAACGACGAAGTATAAGTCTTACGCCAGATCCCCCGATGTGTCTATTATCAACCGATTCTCTTCAGGCTTCCGCTTTCCGTTCTTGCTCTCGAGTTGGTCATGACTGCTGTCTGCACGCACCATCTGTTTGTGAGACTCTGTAGATCTGCGCGAGTTCTATTGCACTCCCGATACGGCTACCGATACCATTTCTGGAGAGTTGACTTTGGGTGGGAGATGATAACAGTCTTAGTACCAGCAAGTGCCACTTCGTGCAGGTCCAAGCACCGGAGAATGATTCTGAAGGGTATCCTGTCGCACAGAGATTCCAGTTCTTCTCTCACCTTCCCAAATATGAGCGAGCGAGCATATGGATCCTTTGCAGTTCGTACCGCGTATAGTAGAACTATTGTACAGTGCGTTGCAGTGAAATGTGCACCTTCCGCAGCCCGCTCCGTTCAGGATTTCTGCTCAGGGTGGTACATGTTTCCTAGTTAGTACATCAAATCTTATTCAGATCTTGCCTTCATTCTCGGGCACCTTGTAGCTACAACGTGTCAAACCAGTGGTAAGAGAGCACTGCTATAAGCAGCATGTTATCTTGGGGAGAAAGGATACTTTTATAGTGGACAAGGTCGCGTTAACAGTTTGGCATCACCGGGGCATGACCGAACAAGATTTATTTCCTGATTAGGCTACATTTACGCCCGACCCTAAGCAGAGTTCCTGAGCGGAGCAAACTGCGGAAGGTGCACATTTCACTGCAACGCACTGTATGAGGCTGCTACAAGAAATCTCCCATCAACAATGTCATGCCTACGGTAATGAGGGCGGATGTTTTAGAGGTACAGTAGCAGAAAGTGCCAAAGGTCATCGAACAGATAGGTTGCTGAAATGCTCTCCGTCGCACTTCAAGCAACATATCTGATTTGACGGTCGGCGCGTGTCCACTCGCGTAAGAAACGTAACAAGTACTCTGCCACCACGCAGTCGCGTTGACGTTTGCGCATCAAACGCGATATCCAGGGCCATCTGTATGGCGTGGCCCTGCTTCCGTCGCGATCACTATCGCCGGAAACGGAAATTTCGAGGTTTGCTTTATACCCACCCCCCATCATCCCCCCTCATTTTGTGACCCGGCTCACTCCCCTCTCCGTCATGGACACAGCCAATCTTGTGAACTCTCCCCATCTATGGTTCAAGAACGGGGACATCATCCTAAAGGCGGAGAACACCCTGTTTCGCGTTACACGCGGCATTCTCGCGTACCACTCGCCCGTTCTCCTCCAGATGGTCCTGCACTCAGAGTCCAACACGTTTATCGAGGGCTGCAGAGTCCTCATCCTGCCCGACTCTGCAGAGGACACGACACATTTCCTACAGGCCATCCATGATTCTGCGTACGTCCCCCCCTCCCTCCCCTCCTCGTCTGTTCTGGCCATTACCTTGCTCCCGCAGATACTACGATCCTTCCAAAGATACCCCATTCTCCGTGATATCCGGTGTTCTCCGCATGAGCACCAAATACCAAGTGCACCCTCTCAGGCAAATGGCCGTGCGCCATCTCCAGCGCCTCTTCCCGCCGACACTCGAGGCTTGGGATCAGCGCTCGAAACCGGGCAACGACACCATCCAGAAATCGCGCGGCCGCACCATCGCCATCATCAACCTCGCCCTGGAGACGAACCACCACGTCCTCCTGCCTAGCGCCATGGCATACTCCTGGGCCATCGGCCTCGATGCGCTGCTAGACGGCGCGGAGACGCATGATCGCAAAAAGGTGGAGCTGGATTGGAAAACGAAGCGGACGTGTCTCGTCGCGCGCGACCGCCTCACGAGCGCCTTGCGCTCTCGCCTCTTAGCGTTCATCGTCACCCCGTCCCCGGCGCGCTGCCAGAACAAGGCACGCTGCGACCAGGGGCGGCTCGTCACGCTGAACAAGTGGGAGCACTATTTCGCCGAGGCGGGATTCCCGACGCCCTTCCGGTTCGAGGTCAACTGGACGGACGTGGGGACGCAGCTCTGCCGTGACTGTGTGGTGGACGGGAGGGAGAGCTTTTTGACGGCGAGATGGGTGCTGTGGGACGAGCTCCCGTCGTTCTTTGGGTTGGAGAGCTGGGAGGTGCTTAGTGCGAAAGCGGATTTGGAGAGGCGGGCGTCGCCGTCGAGTAGATGAACACGATGAGTAGCATTCCATACACGAAGGCTATAGTAAATGTTGACTTCTCGCTCACCACACGATGAGGCTTCGCATGTCCCAGCCAAAAGCATATGGATACGTCCGGGCTTGAGATCTCGACTGACTTGAATACGTTAAGCTCCTCTCCTCCTCAGGTTTGGACACAGTACATATCCTACAGAACAGATATTCACCTGGGGCACGCCAGGCAAAGTTCATCTGTGCTTCCCGTGAGTCTAGATCAATTCCTCACTCCCCTGCGCCCAACGACAACTGTTACACTTCCCGCATTAAACCCGATCGAGTCCTCGTAAAACGGTACATCTGGACGCCCGAGTCAACGTTTAAAGGTCCAAATGCAGCAAAAAGTAGATCGATTCAGGTGTTGAAGATTCGCCGCATACCAAACGCATACTTGGTCCTCTACGGTCATCAAAATCACATTCACCGCGTTCTGGATGACGTCGGGAGCAACATAGCGTCATGATTTTCACTTGAGTATGATCCCCTTGATCGACGGGGGGGGGGGGGGGCGCCCACAACGTTTTACAATGACATGATGTCCATCGCGGTCACATTCCGCGACTTCAATATCAATCACCGTGTCCGCGAGTTGCTAGCATTTCAACCTACAACATATAAACCGTGTATCAACGGGGGGGCCATACTAATGTACATTGTTTACTGTATCGTATTCGTGTTTGGTGGACAAGAAAGCGGGGGGGGGAGGGGGGGTAGCGTAGTAGTAAAAAAAACATGATAGAAAGCAACGACTGCGACACCCAAAGACGGAGAGAGAAAAGAGAAAGAAAGTCCAAAAGAGAATGGGGTCCACGGTCTAGTACCCGTATGCGCCGCTCGTGCCGTTGCGGTTTTCCACTTTGCCTACGCCTACACCCACGCTGACTGGTACACCTCCCACATTGCCATTGACCTGTCCGACGCCTACACCGCCAACCAGCGCGCTGAGACGCGAGATTTCCTCTCGCGAGGTGACGAGAGCAGTGGTAAGACGCTCGTTCTCCTGCTGGAGAAACTCGACTTTGGCTTGAAGCTGGGCTAGCCAGGCCTTCTTGCGCTGTCGACATTTGAGAGCAGCTGCATATGTTGAGGATGGTATATATTTTCCAAAGAGCGTGCATACCTTGCCGATTCCTCTCCAAAAAGTTCTTGCGTTTCTCCTCCTCCGTCTCGGGTTTCTTGGACTGGTTATTGTTCTGGGGCGACATAGAATGTTGGTTGTGGTGCTGGCGCTTGTGGGAAGGCTCGTCGTTGTACATATCCTCATCATCTTCATCATCGTCATCGTCATCGTCTTCATCCATGTTGGACTTTCGTCCACCACGCGTCGAGCGACGAACGGGTTTCCGCTTCGTACCGCGTTTTCCATTCGGTTCTTGCTGCTCCATGCTAACACCACGCGCCTGCGCTTCCTCGCGCTTGGTAAGCTCCTGATGCGCTTGAGATAGAAGGAAAAGACCGTTGGCGGCGGTCGTGGCGGCGTTGGTGGCCGAGTTGAGATACTCGCCCTCCTGCGGCTGCTGCTGCGCGTAATTGCCGTTCATAGCGCCTGTGATGGCGTTGAGGGTGTTTGGGGTGATGGTCATGGCGTTCTGCATAAAGGCGGCGGTGTTTGGGGTATTGGGGAATGGGCCGCCGACCAGAGGTGTGAGGCCAGTACGCGGAGTCAAGCCAGTGCGGGGAGTGAGACCCGTACGGAAATTGGCGGGATCAAACTCGCCCGGGCCCTGCGGCGCCGATGGATTGGCTGGACCCGCTAGCATCGCAGGCGAGAGTGGGCCGGCGCGCAGAGAATTAGCAAGGCCGGGCGTGAATCCCCATTGATACGGAGCGCCGGGGTCGGCGGGCGACGATATGGAGGACAGCGGAGGTAGCACTGGTCGCGAATCGTCGGTAGGTGACTTGGACTTGCGCCTTTCGTCGCGGCCGTTGGCCTGAGATTCGCCCGACGAGGTTGACTGGGGCGACTGATTTTGACGGGCATTCGACGACGACGAGGGTCGCGCAGAAAAAGACTGTTCAAATGGATTCGGCTCGAGGTCAAAGTCTGCGCGTTTCTGGTTTTTGGGCGAAGCGGAGCGCTGCTGCTCTTTGGCCATGACGCACAAGCGGGGAGGGGGCAAAACGTCACTGGTGGGAAGGTGGGAAAGAACTACGTCAACACCGTCATTGTTTTACCTACTAATGCTCTTGACAAACAGCGCCACACATCGTCACGTCGTGCCTCTCTTATCAAGTCACTTGTCCAACTCGTGTTGATGGTGTATGCGTAACTAGACGATGCGGAAAAGCCCCAGTAGATACACCTTCCTCATACAGACACGGCCAACTGGCCAAGTGTCCGCAAAACCCTAGAAGTTTATCACCCTTCCCCATACCAAACCCTTCAAACGCGCGTCCCCCAGATGTATGACCACCTCCGCGATTGACATGTTTGAACGTCATACATTGTGCAATTTCCAGTAACTACTCCCGAGAATAGCAAAAGAACCACCACTCGTGGCAGGATGTTCACAATCATCCCTAGCCCGACTCGGCCTTGAGTTCACAAATAGATACCCAATGAAGAGATACAAAATAAGCGTCGCCTTAATGATTGTGGACAGTCGCGTTGCTGCGAGTAATGACATTGCTGTTCGGAGGTCCATACGACAGGACCACGACAGTTGGAGTACCCGTTACCGGCAACCGCAAGGGGCGATTTGAAGCCATCGCAGGCACATCCGTCGATCGTTGATTAAGCGCCACGTTCCAATTTTTTTTTAAAAACAGAAACAATCGTAGCGCCTAATCGGGATTGATGGCGGGTAGCCAGATCGGGAACGCAGTCGGGAGGACCTCCTTGCACACCGTGCATGGTAATCGGCAAGAGCTGCTCACAATTCGTTGCATAACGTTATCGAGCGCTAAAGACAAGCTCAAGAATCCAACCAAAGTGTCACAGACTTGACACCTCCAGCGACGAATGATAAGTTCCCCACATGTGTGGCACAGAAGCAAGGCAGATGGACAGGGAGGTCCAAGTTTAATCTTAGGAATTCGAATTCGAAGTGAACTGACCCGCAATGAGCAGCAAGCCCTCTGAGCACCGGGTCAGGCTGGAATGAATGTGAGAAAAGCATCAATAAACGAGCATCAAAATACAGACAAGAACACTTTTTGGCATGAATGATACGCGAACGTTCAAACCTGCAAGAAGTAAAAGGAACAAGAAACCACCAAGAACAACAAGCCCATTGAGAACAAGACCCAAAGAACAAAAAGCTCGCAAATGTCGATTCGTGGCTCCGGACAAAGGACCTTGATGGCAAACCATCATTCCTCTGCTCTGTTCCGTAACACGCCTCTCATAAAAAAGAAGGCCAGCAAAGGCCCGTTTGTTCCCATTGTTCGCCGCTTTCGTCAACGCGCACTTGCCTCTTGTGGACTCCAAGCAGCTTTGACCGTCGAACAAAGGGGCCCATATAAAGCGACGCCGCCGTCTCTCGTCCTTCCAGCACACCCCAGCGCACCGCAGCTTATCTCGAAGCATCGAGACTCCTAGATCGCGAAACATGAATCAGGAGCGTTCGAAATCCGGCACTCCTAAGACGCGCCCCCCTCTCAGCTCCTCATCCTCAAACTATTTCACATCCCAGCCTTCGTCCTCGCCATCGATGACCTTCAGCACCGCGCGCCACACCACCGCGCCACACACATCCCTATCCACGCCCGTGCCGCCTACGCCACACCCACCGCGGTGTCCTCCCGCACCAGGGCCTCTGCGCCCGTCATCGTCATTCTACCCGCAGAAACAGAGCGAGCCTGCCGTTCCCGGCGTCAAGGGCGTGCGCGCGCGTCGGCTGGAGTTTGAGCTCATCCCGTCGCCTCCAGGCGCTCCTGTACCAGCCAAATCATCACCGAGTACCACGCTGCGCCCGCCGATCAAGCTGGGGACGTGGCTGGCGGAGGAGGAATATAAACCACAGACAAAGTTCGCCAATGGTCATGGGACACATCTGAACGTTCCGCCGAGAAAGGCTTGAGGAGGGAGGAAAATTGTATCTTTATTCTGTATATAGCGCGACGACCCATCATGACCTACATAGCATTTGTACATTAGCACGCACACGCCTTGGAGTACGCATTCACATACCTTACTAGCAGCAGCAGTTTTTTCAACGAGCCACTATTTTTCCTTCCTCCTATGTTTCAACGGGGGGTGATTGGCCACGGCGGGCTAAATCAGGCTGAGATTGTCGCGCGGCTCCATGCTGGATGTTTTAGAAACAGTGTGGTAGGTGAAACAGCAAGCTTTGAGCGAGTACAGGCGGTGAAGGCTTTGAAGCTAGCGGTGGTGGTGGTGGTAAGATGGTAACCAGTAACCTTTCGTACCTTCGTGGATACCGCTTGTATAGTCTCCCCGCGTCTCACAACACAATAAAAGCGTCATGGGCGGAAACAAAGTTGCTTTCCATGTGAGCGACACGTGGCTTCCGAGTGCTTCGGCGCGTGCATTACCGGACTTCGAGATGCTCATTGAAGAGTTACACTTACATCCACATCAGGATATCCAGACATCGAATTACCTTGGCGTATAATCAATATCTTGACCAGGTGAACAAACGGAGCACCGCGAATCCGCCGACTTGTAGTACACCATGTGATCGCGCCACCTACTTCCCATCTTCCCACCCACCACGATGACTCTTCTGCAACCTGAATCCACTATTATATTCTTGTGTGACGTTCAGACTAAATTTCGTAAGATTCTGGATAGTCTCTCAACTAACGCTCCTCCTCTTGAACTGACTCTTAGGGCCGGCAATCCATGGCTATGACCAAGTCATCCTCACCGCGAATAAGATGCTCAAAATAGCCAAGGTGCGCGCAACACATAGTGAGCCCACATCGTCCCTCCGATCTCACCGTCCCAGTTGGTAGGCTGCGAAGTGCTCGTCACGACCCAGAACGCCAAAGGTCCAGATCCTTAATACTATACATAAACCTCCAAACTCACACCCCAGCCCCCAGGTCTTGGCCCAACAGACCCTGCCATCGACCTGCCCTCGCTCGGCGACCTGCTCGTAGCCACGATCGACAAGACGAGGTTCTCCATGCTCACAGAGGACGTCGAGCACATCCTCTACACCCGCTCCACGATCAAGAACGTCATCCTCATGGGCATCGAAGCCCACGTCTGCGTCCTACAAACGGCATTGCAGCTCCTGCACGCGCCCGAGCCGCTGCGCGTTTACATACTACACGACGGCGTCGCGTCGTCGCACCCCATGGAAATGAGCATCGCCATAGATCGGCTGCGCGCTGAGGGCGCCGTCATTACGACAAGCGAGAGTGCAGGCTTCGAGCTTGTAGGCGACGCGAGGAAACCGTACTTTAGGGAGTTTAGTAAGATCATTAAGGAATCCAAGTTGGCTGGGCAGGTAGAAGGCAAGATGTAGATGCAAATGTCGGTGTACAGATAATAGGTGTCAGTGTTGTATTACTATCCTACAGGTATTGTACTTTTTACATGACTTAGACCACAAAGCAGAAAGGGTATCAGTGTCTCCGTTTCTTCTTATCACCTGACGGGGCTGCCCGTATTGCTGCTAAAACCGTGGCATTGACACCAGTGGAAGGCTTGATGTCATCTTCCGGCGCGCCCTTTTGTGACTTCGTCGTCTTCCTGAACAGCGTATCCATCTCGTCCTCCTCTTTCATCCTCTTCTTCTGCGGTGGTGTTGTCTCCACCGCCGCCACCGGGGCTTCTAGCGCGCCCATATGTGACTTTTTCGCCTTCTTGAACAGAATATCAATTTCGTCCTCCTCTTGTTTCCTCTTCTTCTTCGTCTTCGGTGGAGATATCTGCGCCGCCGTCACCACCGGCTCCTGCTTCTGAATAGGCTTCGCCGCCTCCACATTGCGTGCCACAAAGTCCCGCCACTCATAGGGCTTCTTCCTGAGCAGATACAAGTTGAGCCCTCGCGCAAAGTACTTCCCGTAGAAGGACGCTGCGAGGGCTTGCTCTTGATCCATGACACTCCGCGCAATTTTCTCCTTCGTATACGTATCACACCATTTCCAACAGCGCTCCCCGACACGGCTACCGATCCGGTCATCGACGAGCTCGTGGTAGTGACCTAGCCACGCCATCACGAAGCGAGTCTTGGCCTTTTTGGGCACGCTCTCAGCATCTAAAAGTACATCCAAGATACGGGATGAGACAGGATGGTGAGCGAGCGACTGGAGGGATGGTAGTGGAAGAGCCAGGATGTCTTCAATGAGCTCGGCGTTGTGAGGTTCTGGTAGACGGAGGAGAGATTGTAGTAATAGGGCTCCCTGAACATTAGGCTCAGGTATCTCTGTAGCCCGGAAGTCCTACATACAACTCCATCAGTATCGCGATACAAATACGAGGGGGGTAAGTAAATTACCTCGACAGTCTTGACACAAAGAACACAATTTATAGCTTCCTCGGTCTTATGATCTTCTCCGACCCCGAAAGCATCTTTGACGCTTGCCCAAAGTCCTTCAGCTCCTTGTTTGAGCTCGGCTGCTCGGTCGACAACCGCCTTGACGACTCCCATGCGCCCCGCCTTGACCGCTTTCGACCACCAGGAGCGGCCCAAGCTTTCCAGTTGCGCCTCATTTGCTCTTGGAACCGCCCGCGCAAGCACATAATTGCTTACAGGGTGGACAGCTAGCTTTCCAGCGGCTCCGTTGGGACATAGATGAGTAGCCCAGAGCGCGTCAAAGACAGGCTGTGGCGCATAGGTAAGAACGGTCTCTAAAAGATGGGAAGACGTGGTATCCTTGAGGAGCGTCGCAATATACGACGATGGCTCCGCAGGAAGTGATTTGCCGGACACTATAATGATTATGAGTTTCCGGACACACTGAGTGACCTGCAACTTACAGATGTCAGCTACGATGCCTGTTGTTACGGAATCCATCAAGCTGCCGGGTTCGTTGGACAGCCCGGTTTTTGCCTCTACGACGATGAGGACCTATGTAGACGTCAGTACACTGAGAAGCAATTTAGAGTAACGTACATCTAGGCTAGGACACGCGACTTTGCTAGCAGCGCAGGCTCTGACTTCGTTGGCAGATAATGATTTCCGGCACATGCGAATCGCAGTGACTGCCTTTTCACCGAACGATGGGGGCACGACTGGTTGTTCAATCTTGTTATCGGCCTCAAACAAATTCCGCATCTCTCCTTGCCTGTCCTTCCATTGCTTGCTCTTCTTGGAATGCGTGTTCGAAGGCATTGTCGAGGGGAGCCCTGCGAGGAGTGATAGAATAGCGCGCACGATATGGGAAGCGAAGGCGTCGTTTAATAGAATGGAGAGAGATGGAATGAGTTCCTATAGACAATTAGCGCAAATGGATATCAAGAGGATCAATGTAGTTACATCAGAGATATCCAGTAGGAGCTCTGTCATCGTCAACAACTCTGACGGAGACTCCGCGGGGAAATTTCCTTTAGTTTCTCGCGTCACAGTCTCTCCAGCCACATTGATGAGAGTCTGAATGACATGGGACGCAAACCTGTGTTTGGAGAGAACTTCGTATCTACGAGTTCATTGAACAAGATGTATACGGGCCGCATGAAGAAGACTCACGAACCAGCCAGGCGATCTGCAAATACTCTTCGCGCAAAATCATCCATGGAGTGCACGACGCGTTCCAAAATAAGCGAACAGTCGGGATCCGTTGCTAGCTGCTTCTCCTTTTCATTCATCTCGGTGAGGGCAGCCACGAAAAATGCACGTTTTTCTTCTGCAACGCGGGTTAATCTCAGCCATGAACGTTGGAGGACACACACCCTCTTCAATGTCAGCGGACCCATCCTGCCATTGGCGCATTTGAACATCAACCGTCCTGAAATACGCCTTTACATCGGCATCCAGATAGCCAAAAGGCGCTTCCGGGTCCATCTCAGCCGTATCCTCGGGTTTTTGTATAATCCAGGATGGACCGGCCTCTGCCGCCTCAGGCTGCTCGAAGCTGACTTGCTCTTGCGCAACATCTGGTTCAGCTGCAGGTTTCTTGTGCTTCTTTCCTCTTTTTCGGTTTTCGCGAGGCATGATGAAAGACAAGAGCAAAATCAATGATCGAACTCGGATCGGCGTAAATTTCTCGATCAACCCAACTTGAACTTGAACCAATACGCCTCTCAGTACAACATACTGGAGATATCCTAACTTTGCCGAAGAGATTTGAAAGTAAAACAGCGGCTTGACAAACACCCTACATAGGTCAGGCTCTTTGTTGGACAACTTGTGTTCTACAGTACAGCTTTGCGCACTACATATTTCCTCCCTGTGGGGTTTAAAGCCCAGGTCAACGATTCTTTCGTCTCTTCAAGTTATATAGCTATTTCCGCTGCAAGACGCGAGTCTCCCTGCCACCCCTGTCTCTCCCGCTAATCCACAGATTATCTCTCAGACCAACCCTCTACATTATCTTCGCAGGCACATAAAGTCGCCTGTAATCCGGGCGCAATGGACATACAGGCTCTACCCCCATCTGTGGCGCTCGACAAAAACCTCGCTGACCTTCAGTCCCGTCTCTCCGACTCATACCCTACGGCGTCTACCGATTTTTTGGCCCTCAGCAACCCACGATGTGTCTTTAAAACTGGCACTGCCTGGCCGGTCCGCACAGGGCCCCAGGCGCAACGACTCCTTCGAGAGGCTCTCCCCGTCTGCGATCATCCAATGCAAGACCGTTGGCTCGAGATTGGCCAGCTCATATCCGAGCACCTCGATTCCTGCGGCGTTGAGTGGTCGTCGATTGACCCCGTCCGCTTTGCGGAGGCAAAGAAGCCAGCTGTTAGTGAGCTCTATCTCTGGATCGGTGTGCTGCCACAGAGTCTTGTCTTCGATGCTGCCAAGGCGGCAGCCGAGGGTTGCAAGGATATTTTGGCTCGAGAGGGGTTCCCCGACGTCGAGATTGCGTTCCGCGAGTCTGTTGTAAAGCCATCTGGTGGCCCAAAGCTTCTCCCTTTCTCTCCCTCGATAGATCCCGTCGCCGAGCTTCGTAGCCCGTTTACCGCCACGCTTGGCATCCAGATTGCTTTACTCGAGACGCCTTCCTGTGAGGGCACGGGCGCCGTCTACCTCCGCGAGAGCAGCCAGAGCGACCGCGTCTTTCTTCTCACTGCCGCGCACGTCGCCCGCCCACCTCCCGCCCACCCTAATCGCCTCATATTGTGCAAGCAACAGAGTCAGACTTCTCAGGAGATCGTCGTTCTTGGCACCTCTGCCTACACCAATGCTATCAACCATATGACCGACACCATTGACCGCGAGCTTCTCTCCATCCAAACATGGGAGGATGAGATCAAGAGATGGGGCCCGGTTGTCGAAGGCGAGCCACGCGATAAGACGCACGCGCGCGAGGATTTCAAGAATCTGGTGAAAAAATCGAGGCGGAGGATCGAGGCTACGAATGAGCTACATGACGAAGTAGTTACAGAGCACTGGACGACTCCGAACCAGCGCGTGATTGGCTATGTCGTCTACGCCCCTACTGTTGGCGTCGACGAGGACGCTAAGCATTTTACCCGCGACTGGGCCCTCATCGATCTGTACCGCGACAAGATTGACTGGAACACCTTCCAGGGTAACAAGGTCTATGTCGGTACGTTTGTATCTCATCTTGGCAACTTGGCTCTAGTGTATTTCTATTAACATTGTATTCAGGCGGTAAGATCTCTCCAGCCGATTTTATCTTGAAGATGCACCCCCACCGATCCAACTTCAAGTGCTTCTTCAGGTCACAGGTGTTCTAAAGGACGAGGAGATTCGCCACCCACAGCAGCTCGATGCCAACAGCGAGAGGTGTTTAATCGTTGTCAAGAATGGGAAGGCAACAGGCACCACCCTCGGTCGCCTCTCCGGCATGGAATCATTTGTTCGGATGCACGTCGACAATGGCAGCAAAGAGACGTCGATTGAGGTCGCCGTCTATCCTTACAGTAACTAAGATGGCGTCTTTTCTGCTCCCGGCGATTCTGGCTCTGTAGTGCTCGACTCGGAGGGCCGCATTGTTGGGCTTCTCATTGCTGGTGCCGGCGCAAACGAAGACACAGATGTAACGTATATCACGCCTTACTGGTGGATCGAGGAGCAGATAAGGAAAGAGTTTCCTCAAAGTTTTCTCTACGAAATCGTCGACTAGGTTTGGGCTTCGTCTTCTTGTGTTCCGGTTTGTACTTGCCTCCGATGTTGTATCTCTGCTCTCCTACTACCCCGACTGGATGCCTTGCTGGTGTACACCTCGTTGTATGTTCTGTACTAGCAGTGTTTGGACTGTGTTCTTAGGTACCTTTTGCTTCAAATTTCACAATTTGAATCTATGGCGATGAGCGATGAAATACAAGATTCGTTTAAGACTCGTGTACAATAATCAAGTTATCAATAATCAGTTCTATACATGAGTACATACATTGCTTCCCATCTTCGTCTTCAAACAGTCAATTCAACTTTGGCCGCTGTCTTGATCGCCTGCTGCAATTCAGCATCAGCCAGCGCGGGCTCTACCCAGTCCTTCAAGAATACGTCAACCTGTTCAGGAGCGCGTCCGATGAAACTTTGTGGGTCCAGGAGAGTATCCAAATCACCCTTGATTGGGTCGAAATAGCTGTCGGCTTTGATACGAGCAATCAGATCGTTCTCTAAGCCGAGGTGCTTGACTTGGTGCGCTGCCTCATGTGATAGAACCTGACGGGGGGCATATTAGCAACTGTACGAGAATTATAAAACCTAGACTAACGCGAATCTTCTCGTGCGCCTCTTGTCGGTCACCGCCCTTCTTGACAATGGCCATAATGACGTTCTCCGTTGCCATGAATGGAAGTTCCTGGGCAATTCGGCGAGCAATGACCTTGGGATAGACGACAAGACCTTCCGAGATGTTTTGAAGAGTCGAGAGGACGATGTCGGCTGTCAAGAAGGCTTCAGGAAGCGTAATGCGACGGTTTGCACTACATAGTTTGTGAGAATATGCTAGATTGTCAAATGCCTCTCCAGTTTACCTGTCATCGAGAGTCCGCTCGAACCATTGGACACTGGAAGTCATGAGCGCATTTTGATGCAGCACCATCAGGTGACGCGCCAAGCTGCAAACGCGCTCAGAACGCATAGGGTTCCGTTTGTACGCCATGGCGGATGACCCGATCTGCGTCGATTCGAAAGGCTCTTCGACCTCCTTCAAATTGGCGAGAAGTCGGAGATCGGTCGCGATTTTGTGAGCGCTGGCGCCAAGTGAAGCTAAGGGAGATAGAACATCGACGTCGATCTTCCTAGAGTATGTCTGGGATGTCACCGGGTATGCGTATTCAAAACCTGAGAGTTTCGTGACAAGTCTGTCCAAATCCTCGACCTTGGAAAAGAATGAGGTAAGAGCTCTGACACGGAAGGGCCTAGATTACCTTTTGGTGGTCTCCGTCGAAGAGAGCCAAGAAGCTGGCTTGAGTGCCTGTAGTACCTTTAACGCCACGGAAACCTATGTCGTCGCGCGCGCGTTTAATGTTGCGCAGATCCCACAGTAGCTCCTGGATCCAAAGAGTCGCTCGTTTTCCGACAGTGGTCAACTGAGCAGGCTGGAAATGCGTGAAGCCTAATGCCGGGAGGTCCCGATACTGAGCCGCGAACGTGGACAGGCGCGAGATCAAAATAGAAAGAGATCTGATGAGATAGTCCAGACCAGTGCGAAGGAAGATGAGGTCGGCGTTACTGTTGAGATTGAGGTGAGGATAGGATTTGGGGACGAGTTGGCACTTTGGACGTACTCTGTAACATAACAGGACGTTGCTCCAAGGCTATTGACATTGAGGTACAGGATCGGTCGGTGTAATTTGTCGGAACGTACTGAATGATACCCGCTGCAGCTGGCGCAACGATTCCAAATGTATGAACATGGGCCATGACATCGTGACGACGTTTCTTCTCCTCCTGAGCAGCAATTTCGAATTGTTCAGGTGTCAAGGTCTGGCCAAAACCTTGAGCGAATATATGAGCATTGTGGCTGTAACCACATACCAGATTCGTCTTCATCTGTTGGATAGCTTCCTCCGAGATGGGGAGACCAAGTTCTTTCTCGGCGATGGCAAGATTGAGCCAAAGCTTACGCCAGGTGAAAAATCGGTTCTAGCAAGAGGCTTTGAGTCAACAATAGATGCGACGGTCAAGCAACTTACTGAAGGGGAGAACAGGTGGGCCATCTCCTTGCTAGCATAGCGGCTACGATGGATGTTAAAAGATAACACAATAACGCCGACACAACAGACCTGGAAAGCGGCGTCTGGTAGGTATCGAAGCCGTCCATGATGGGAGTAGCTGCTAAAAGGGATTTGAAAACGATTCGAGAAATTTCATGTCTCGATCTAATCTTATCAAATCCCTTGTGTACGCGGGTCCAGCCAGCTCCCGCCGCTGAAGCGAAACGTAGTTGTGCCCCGTATTATCAGTGCCACCAACGTCGTACGAAAAGAGCGAACAGTACGGATACTAATTGAGATCTGTTTGTATGATCGAATATTAAACCAAAACCATATCTACCAACTCCAGTATCCGAAGCATACCTGCGTGAAGCAATCGAAGCACACGAGTTATCCATGATTCTCTCTAAAATTTCATGAACATCACTGATACCAATACTCCGAGCTCGTAGTGTTTGATCACTTCTCAGCATTCAATATCCTAAGCATACCTGCCTGTACCAGGTGAGGCATCGACCCTCTGAGATTTCTGTGCACAGCGTCCCTCCCATTGGCATCCACCAACAGCGCGTGCTGTAGGTTAACGACATGGATGACAATGTTAAACGTTGTAAAAACCGGTAAGCGCGAAAGCATGTCGTCAACTTGTCGCCAAGCGAAATCATCATGGCGGGTCGGGGTCAGATTGCAGTGGATAGTGAGTTCCTCGAGGGACGACGTGGCCGCGGCTTCAAGAACGGGCAAGAACCATGCCTCAAGGGCATGAAGCGTCGCCGGTAGCACATATCTATTGAGATGGACGACAGCTGTCGGCATTGGGATAAGAGCTGGACAACGCCTGAAGAGAATAGATTAGCCGCGTTCGTTATTGTACTCAACCAACATACCATCGGGCTTGTGGTAGTCCATTAGGCGCACCTCCAGTACAATGGTCCGTAGCTTGTTGCCAACGACGCGGCAGAATTTGTCGTACATATGAAAGGTTTCCATGCGCTCAAAATCCATGTCCAAGGAGATATTGACTCCCTTCAAGTTCAGCTTGAACGTGTCGCGCTGAAAAAGTATTGCCAAAATAGTCTGTGGAGGGGATTGGTGGATTCTAAGGTGTTCCAAGCAAATCAAGGTTTGCGATGGCGATTCTGGGAATCCACGGAATACAGACATCATTTCCAGCGATGTAATATTACATGAGGAGAAGGATATTCGCTTGAGTGTCGGAAACGCGCGAATGAAACACGCGAGGTCCGCAGTGCTCACGAATGTCACAGTAAGGCAAAGTTCTTCCAAGGTAGGAGAGACAGCGGATATGCCTCACAAGATGTTCGGTACGTTTTCGAGTTTGAGATTTGGCCAGTAAACGTGAAACAAGGAGAGAGTGCGTAGATTGGGAAGGAGAGACAAGAACTGGAATCCTTGAGTGATAAGATGATGCTGATCCTCATCGAAACGGGCTCTGATTTGCACAAAGCGGATACAGGAAGCAATCGCGGGCGACTGCATTATAATCTCCAACCCAAAGTCGACTTTCCAGAAAGGGTCAACACTGTTTGTTGAGTGTGCAGGCTCTTGCGCTTCGGGGAGCCCATGGAGCTTGTGCAGGTCTACTCTCGCAAAGAGATGGCGACGTGCAGAGCGCAGCCATGACCAACTAACGAGGGCAAGGACGGAGAGGGCGTCCTTGTCAGAGTGATAGTGATCTGTGATGAGGTCGATGATTTCTTGGGGGAGACTTGGGACAGCCTGAAGAATGTAAGACTCGCAGCCGGTTGATGGACAGAATGCTGGATACCGAAGGAAATGCGGCCTCAGTCATCACTGAGTTACAGTAGTCAACGATCAAGAGAGGCGGTGTTAAGATCCAAGCCTCTGAGTCCCAAAATGGTAAGTCTTCAAAGCTTCATACTACCAGGTCACGCCGACACCAAAATTCTCTTTCAGGACGAGAGCATCAATAAATCAAGGTGCAGGAAGGTTCTCGGTTTGATAATTTCACTCTGACCGACCCGATGTGGTTAGGTAGTCCCTCGAGAAATGATCGGCCACCTCCACTAAGTACGTTGTACACTCGAAGCTGGCAAAAAGAAGCTTTGACAGTCTCGAAACCCGTCGCAAATGCGACTCGCCTTCCTCTGACTTGCGATGCTCCAATCTCTCCACCGGCAGGTCTCCTGCGTCTCACGTTCGAACCGCTCTCAATACGTACTTCGGACCAATCTGGCAACCGATGCTTAACTGGCTAGCTATAAAGCGAGCAGAGCGATGTGAACGTTAACCTTCTTCCAACAAGACCATGTCTGCAAGAGTATTCCCGGACGACTTCAACACGGCGTCGCTAAACGCTTTAATATACATGTGTGTTCTTCATTGCCATGTACCACATAGGTAGCCGTTCTCCCTCTTCGACATTCTGCTTCCACATTGACTCTTACCCAGTTGCAAGCGCTAGCCGCGATTGTCGACGCAAGATTCTGGTCGGCGTCATAACATAAGGTAGACGACTCACAGACGTAACATACCCTGAGGACCCTGAGTCACAGTGTGACGGTCGCGCCAAATCGGGCTGATCACCTTCGTGCGCACCAATGATTCATTAACGATACGTGTTTCCCGTGCTTTAGCCACATATAAACTCAATGAGATTGTTAAAATAGTAGCAATTGTGTCAGAAATGAAAGGTATAAGCTCATTTTCAAAAATTGAGGATGTAGTTCATTAAATACTGATAATTTATGTGCTTTCAAGCCATTCCGGCCTCTTCAAGCTCATCCAAGATGGTCTCAGGAAGAACCCAATGACCTCTATACTTTCTAGAGGCCCATGCCGCCTGACAACCATTAAGTCCACGCTTGTAAGCATCTACAAAGCGAAAAGCATGATTAAAGAACCTTGTTAGCGACTGACTAAGCCACGAGACTCAACCAGGTACCACAGCAAGAACTAAGGAAGAAAGTGTTCGCGTTCGTAAGACTAGGCTAGGCCAGGTGTATAAACGAGATCGGAACTAAAGTACAATGATACTACACTACTGCTTATATACTAGTGAGTCTGTGTTTGAAACTCCTTGTCCATACGCGTTTCCACTAGGGATGCTCCACGCCCTTGACCCAGTGTTGTATGCTACTAGTCCGTGAAACCATTAAATACGAGTGGTAACTGCATGTAAGTAATAATACTGAAACGACCATGTGTACTACGAGTGTCGGCGGTGTGTATACAATAGGGAGTCCATGAGGTATCGGCATGTATGATGTCATCCATGTGTTGGACATGTGTCCGACATGAGTACGGCTTCGGTAATAAAAAGGGGTATGATCGGTGACGAAACAGATGATGAAGCAGTCCGTTGGTTGATAAGACAAGGCCCCCGATAAGATATGATAAGATGTGAAAGTGTGAAAATATGGTCATTCATAACATCACCCCCTCCTTAAGGCGCAAGTTCCATTCTGCGCCAGATTTGCTCCATAAGGGCCGCAGAGGGTAGCGTGACATCAATAGGTTCGGTGTCAGGCGGTGGCATGGGTCGGAATAGGTGTGATGGAAATTGCGACATGGGGACTTCGATGCGAGCAAGCGCAGGTGGCTTCGGCTTTTTCGGGTACTGCTGGTGGAAATCGCAAATGGCTTCATCGGCATTCTTGAGATTGCATGCCGGTTCCCATGTCTGTTCGTGTGTGCCATAACCCTTCCAGTGAACCTTGTATTGAAAACCCCCGCGGTACTTCCGGGAATTCACCACTTTCTCAACCTCCCATTCCGGTTCGGCTCCTTCCAGCACAGGTGGTGGACGTGTGTCTCGGAGTTGCGTCGGAAATTGCGGCTTGTAGTAAGGCGTCAACAGGGCCTCATTGAACACGGAATGAATGCTTTTCCACGTGTGAGGAATCTGAAGCTTGTAAGAGCTCGTCCCGACTTTCTTGATCACTTTGAACGGCCCGAAGCGTTTGTCATCGAGCTTCTTCATTGGTCGGTCCGTGCTGAGATTCGTCCCCTCCAGCCATACTTTGTCGCCTTCCTTGTACTCTACTGCCTCTGTCCGCTTCCTGTCATAAAACCGTTTCATGTCTTCTTTTGCCATCTTCAATGCTGACCCCACTTCGTCCCATGTCTTCCTCATGCCGTCGGCAAACTCCTGCGCAGTCTCATTTCTCGATGCCGTTTTCGGAGCGGTGCCTTTGTAGGGATGTCTGCCCATATCTGCGAAGAACGGAGTGACTTTGGTCGCCGAGTGAACTCGATCGTTGTAAACAAATTCAGCAGAGGGTGGCCATTCGTGCCAGTCGTTCTGATGGTAGTTGACGAATAACCATAAGAAATGTTCTATCTCTTGGTTCAGCCGTTCCGTCTGCCCATTTGCCTGTGGATGGTACGCCGTCGTGAAGTTCCCTTCAATGCCCAACAGCCGGTATAACTCCTTCATGAAACGCGAGTGGTATTGCGGACCTCGATCGTGTATCATCTGTCGCGGCAATCCATGTATGGGGAAGATTCGATCGCGGTAAATACGAGCCATGCCTTCTGACGTCAGGGTGGTGTGTGTTGGTATAATGCGTAACCGCTTTGTAAAATGGTCCACAAACGTGCTGATCGCATTGTATCCTCCCGACTCCGGCAACTCGCCGATCATGTCCGTCCCAACCTTCTCCCATGGTTCGCTTGGTACGTCTATAGGATGGAGGGGTGCAGCCGGCTTCGTGCGATGTGACTTTGTAACCTGGCATTTTTGACACCCTTCCACGTATTGGGACATCTTGGACTGATTCCTGGCCACCAATAGGTGCGTGTGATCAACTTGAGAGTCTTGTACCGTCCCGGATGCCCTGCAAGCTGTGCATCATGATGCATTCCAATAACTTTTCCCCGCAATTCCTTGTCCTTCGGTATGTAAATACAATCTTTCCATATAATAAGTCCATTTTCCTTCTCTTCCCATCCTTTTTCTTTGTTTTCTAATGCTTTTTGTACGTATCTGTCCTTGTTTCCTTTTCTTTGTTTGATTTTGTTAAGTAATTCGTCCTCCGGTGTAGCTACTGTATGTAAAGAAAATTGAATTTGTGATATAAAAAACTCCGGTTTTAGTAAAACAACGTTTTCGTTATCTTTTTCCCCCTTCTCAAGGCCTGTCATCCTTGACAAGGCATCAGCTTTCCCCATTGTCTTGCCCGGCTTGTGAATCATCTGTATGTCATACTCTGCCAACTCCGTAACCCATCTCGCCTGCCTCCGATTCAACTTCTGTGGCTTCCGGAAGTACTGAAGGTTTTGATGATCGGTAAACACCTCCACCGTCTCCTTTGCTCCAAGGAGATATTGTCTCCAGTCGTCAATTGAGTCCATAATAGCCATCATCTCTTTGTCATAATCTCATAATTGCGCTCTACTTCGTTCAGCGCGCGAGACCGAAAGGCTACTGGTCTCCATTTTCCGTCAACCAACTGGGAAAGAACCGCCCCGTTCGCATAGTTTGAGGAGTCTGCCTCAACTCGAAACTTGCCGTCGTCGCGTGGTACGATCAGAACGGGTTCTTCCGTCATCCTCCGTTTCAACTCCTCAAACGCCTCATGCTGCTCCATGCCCCAAACCCACTCGCCCTTCCCGGTTAGCGATGTCAATGGCTTCGCTACTCCCGCAAATCCCCGGATGAAACGTCGGTAAAAGTTGCAGAAGCCCAGGAATGACTGTACTTCCTTCTTCTTCGTCGGCTCCTTCCATTCCTTCACTACGGCCACTTTTGCCGGATCCATCTTCACTTCTCCTCCTCCAACAATAACTCCTAAGTAGTCTACAGTATGTGCCTCAAAACTACATTTCTCGGGTTTTAAATACAACTTATTTACTCGTAATATTTCTAATACCTTCGTACAATCTGTCTATGCTCCTCGAGAGTGTTCGTAAAGATAAGTATATCGTCAAGTAAACTATAACATGTCCTCGTCAATCAATCCTTCAGAATGTGATTCATGAACGATTGGAACGTTGCCGGCGAGTTTGTAAGTCCGAAGAACATGACTGAGGGCTCGAACAGGCCTCGGTTTGTTCTAAACGCCGCTTTCCACTCATCACCTTCTTTGATCCGGATGTTATTGTAACCCCATCGGACATCCATCTTCGTGAAAACCTTTGCTCCCTTCAACTTGTCAATAAGCTCCTGAATCAACGGCAAGGGGTATCGGTTCTTGATTGTCATGTCGTTCAACTTCCGATAATCCTGCACTGGCCGAAGGCTTCCGTCCTTCTTCTTGACAAAGAAGAATGGTGACGCCATGGGTGAGATTGATGGCCGTATGCGTCCCGTGCGTATGTTTTCCTCCAAGAACTCGTCTAACGCCTTCTGCTCGGATGGCTAAGGGGATAAACCTTACAGTCAACCGGTTTGGAACCAGGCGTAAGTTCTATCGCGTGATCCCAGGGTCTTCGCTCCGGTAACTTGTCAAAGTCCGCCTTGCTAAATACATCGGAGAATTCCTCAATGTAAGGTGCAGCAGCGGATGAAGGCTGTTGTGATCTCAGCTTTTCACCGCTTTTGCGATAGTTGTCCCAGTCCATCCAGAACAAACGCTCTCCCTCTTCCACTTCTCTTCTACGTCTTCTCCTTCATCTTCCGGCGAGTTATACTCGGGTAGGTAGCCGCAACGGTCTGGGCATCGATCAAAAGCAACGTGGATTCCGTCCAGTTGATCGTGGGGTTGTGATATCGTAACCAATCTAGCCCCAAAAAGATGCTTGTTTTGCCAAGATTGGTGACGGCCAACTCAATCTTTTCTGCGTGATCACCGATCTTCATCCGGACCTCCACAAACCTTCGATTGCTCCTCCCTTGTTTAGGGTTCCATCCGCATTGTAGACAGGGAGCTTGACCGGTAACTCCTTGATCGGGAGTCCGTTCTTCTCGACGAATTCTTTATTGACACAAGAACCCGTTGCTCCACTGTCAAGAAGGGCACTCGTTTCCCATTCAGAGCCTGTGTGTACGCTCTCTATGGTTACTCGGAGTTTCATGTCCTGCCCCTTTGTTCCCCGGATGTACTTCCTTGACTTTTTAACTCCGTCACAACTTCCACCGCAGCTTCCTTTGTCAACGCTCTGATCGCCATCACCTTCTCCTCCGTCGCTTCTCTCTCTCTCCGTCCGGCATCCATGCTCTCAAAATTCCCACTGCTCTCGGCACGTCATCCTCTCTTAGCCGTTGTGCAATCCACTCGGGCGTATTTGGCTCAAATCTTTCTTTCGCAGGTTTTGTTGGTGAAGTCGTCGATGATATTTTAGATGTTTCAGTACCCGTACTGTAAATAAATTCTGCATCTGACGACCCTTCCCTTGATGACTGCTCCGGCAGGACTGCGTCTACTGCGGGAGCTTCGCAAAACCCAACTCTTCGGCCAACTTCTTCTTCTCCTCGTCGTTCATTTCGGTCCATAGACCCCGAATCGTCTGGGGTCGACCCTTCTTAGGACAGAACCTGCTGACATGGCCGTGTTCGCCACAGCTGAAGCAAAGTCCTCTTCGACGTGCGTTGTCGATGTCCATCGGTCTGCCGGCTCCTCCATAGGTAACGCCGGTGGCATCTCGTCGTGTGATGGCGTCGGGGGTGGATTCGTAGGATTGCTCTCGATGTAGCCGCCTGCGGAGCTTGGGGCCGGACTGCATGCCGGACCTCTTGCTCGCCGCCGCCTTCTCCATAGCTGATCGATCTGAATGATCTGTGCCTTCCAATCCTTGTACTTCTTGGCAACCCTCTCGGCTGCCATAGATCTGGTCGATGATCTTCTCGTTGACATTGGTCTCGAGAAGTCGCACGACAAATGCGTCATCCTTCGAGTATCCGCCTGAGTGAGCAGGACCTCGAACTTCTGGAAGAAATCTTGAGCGGTGTCTTGCCCCTGGCGCAACCGCTTGATCTGGTCTTGCGCGTCTCGCGCAGGTTGGAATCCACAAATCGCTCCTTCAAGTCTCCTTGAACTCCGTCCAAGAGACTGTCCATTCCTCTTCTCCTCGTCAAGTTCTGTCCGAGTAGTTCTGGACCCATGCATCACATGATCTCCTCGGATGTAGGAGAGAACAACATCATCCTTTCGGAGTCAGATGTGAGGTTGTTCTTCTTGTCACGGATGTATGTGAACATGATCGCCACCAGCTCTTGTACTTGGACTTGTCCCCGTCATAGTCATAAGGCTTGTTGACAAGGGATCGGCCTTTGGTTTCGCATGGCGTGATGAGCGGGTGTGTGATGAGCGGCTTCGGGTGCTTCGTTGGACATGATGGATCGGGGTGATGGGATCGGAGAGTGAAAGGGTGAAAGTGGGATATGGGTGATGCGGATTTGGATGAAACGGGTGAGGGAATAGAGGTTTGGATGAATAGGGAGGGATCGCCTAGATCTGAAATAGAATCCAGGACTTGGTAGGGTGGGGAATGATGATGTGTATCGTAAGGTAAGTAAAGTAGGTAGGTATCGTAACTGTCTACACTATTTTACCGACTACTGACTACGTATCTACGGAGCCCAAGAGCTCGTCACAAGTTCGCAATTGCCCAGCCGACGTCCCTCTGGTGTGAGGTAAGCCGAAGTTTTCCTGGGAACGGGGGTTGACCCGTAAACAGCGCCCACTGAAGTGCAACTGCCAAAAGTTCGTTCTCGTGAGAGCGGCTACTTCCAGCACCCGAGGCAGTTATCTCTAACTGTTAGCCGGCGCTACTGGGACCAATACACACGTATGCGGACGTGCGCTGGGATTAGGAATCCGTCGATCTGTAAACAGGAAAGGGGATGGGGAATGTGCGATGATCAAACAGCAAAGTGCTGATCGACGATCAGGGATGTGTGGTAGGTGGTAGAAAGTAGTTCCGATCTTCTGTTAGCGACTGACTAAGCCACGAGACTCAACCAGGTACCACAGCAAGAACTAAGGAAGAAAGTGTTCGCGTTCGTAAGACTAGGCTAGGCCAGGTGTATAAACGAGATCGGAACTAAAGTACAATGATACTACACTACTGCTTATATACTAGTAAGTCTGTGTTTGAGACTCCTTGTCCATACGCGTTTCCACTAGGGATGCTCCACGCCCTTGACCCAGTGTTGTATGCTACTAGTCCGTGAAACCATTAAATACGAGTGGTAACTGCATGTAAGTAATAATACTGAAACGACATGTGTGCTACGAGTGTCGGCGGTGTGTATACAATAGGGAGTCCATGAGGTATCGGCATGTATGATGTCATCCATGTGTTGGAGTGTGTCCGACATGAGTACGGCTTCGGTAATGAAAAGGAGTATGATCGGTGACGAAACAGATGATGAAACAGTCCGTTGGTTGATAAGACAAGGCCCCCGATAAGATATGATAAGATGTGAAAGTGTGAAAATATGGCATTCATAACACTGTATTGCGACATGAGTAATTGGGCACTCAAGTTGAGCGAAAGAAGAAGAACAACAATTCTATCAGGTTGCATTAAAATAATCCAAGCATATTTACGGTGGCATCCTAGATGCAAAGAATCTTTCTCTAGACCTTATTGCTACTTTGCAGGCGTTATGAAGAACCTCTGGGGCAAGAAGAAAGACTTCCATTGGTTCTGGTACATGATTCCCTTTCTGGTTGAGGGCAAAGACTGGAATGGCAATGTGTGGGATGTGCAAGACAGTTTAAGAATGTTAAATGCAGGTATGTTGCTCATTGCTCACGGCACAACTTACTTTCCTAACTACCACCATGCAGAAACACGATTGAATCCCATTACAGTGACTGCAGATGTGCCTAGAGGAAGACGTTAAGCTCTGAAGGAATCACGACTGGTGAACCCAAACACGAAAACTCATTCAAAGTTATCGGCAGTGGCACAGAAGAAGCAGAAGAAGCGCAAGGCAAGCGAAATGCCTGACATCCTTGAATCAGAGTTGTCAAAAAAGTGTGTTCCGACGCTGGCACCACTTGCCGAACCAAGAACCCGTTAGACACCAAAAAACCACATGCATGATCAAGACTCACAAGCAACTGGCAACCTATGTCTCAAGCCCTTTCAATCCCAGGCCTCCACAACTTATTTGTCCTACATTTGTTTGATCACAACCACATTGAGCTGGGTACTTCAGTTATAGTCTTGTTCACCTCCTCCACCACAATTAGAGACCTCAACAAGTAATACTCGGATCAGACTTACCGATCTGAGAGCCGAGTACTCGAGGCGAAAGGCATACTCGTGATTCGGAACTTACTCAATCGCCTGACTCGCGGTCAAACAATTGAGTACTCGCGAGTTGGCGAGTACTCAAAGACAATCCGGATCAGTAATGAGCGCAAATACTCGCGGATCAAGCTACATAATATTGTAATAAAACTGTACATAAACAACCACTTTGTAATAACTACTCATCAATTTACCTTTCCGTGCGGCTTTTTCGTTGAAATCCGAATTACTTGCTCAATAGCACAAGGCCTGACTTGAACCAATTTTTCAACAGGACACAGGCGCAAACAGACTCATCCAAAAAGGTGAAATAATGTTTGGTGACCGTTAAGCCGGCCACTGAAAACATCCGTTCAACATCCATCAATGTAGCTAGACTGATCATCAGTAGAAGAAGATGGAATAAGAAGCAAGCATACCCGGCAGCTATAGAAAGTCCAGTGCTAAGGCTCCTTGCATCGTCATTGTGGTCTTACCCTTATTGTTGGGTACATCCAATAGAGCCGCCCAATAGCGGACTGGATCAACACAAGTTCCGACTGGCGGTGTTGCAGTAATCTCCAAAGGCCAATGCCATACATTCAAAAGTCAATAAGAGACTCACAGAACGTGAAGTTCAGAACGATAGCCGCAATAAGTATGGATCCGCTACGCATATATGGAACCATTGACAATCATCAGATGGTGGCAGCCGACAGTCGTCATCTGCATAGTGAGTTACTGGGTGTAAATTCAAAGTCGTATTCAAGGCAGGCCGGTGTTCCAGGATGCATTGAGGAGGATAAGGAGCAGATGCAAGCAGATAGCAGATCCAAAGATAGAGCCATTGACAATCATCAAATGTGGCGGCTGACAATCATCAGTCCGCACGACGTAATGGTCAAAGACAGAGGAAAGGCGTCTTTGTAAGATGTGATCGCACTGGTGGCTGTGTTGATTTGTTTGGCTATACACTTTGGTTATCCTTGCTCTTCCACATCTTGTCGTCTTCCTTATCTGTCTTTTTTCAAAAGATTTTATGTATCAGAATGTATATTTTTTTTTGGTCGCAGATACTACATTAGGTGCGCGAGTTTCTGCGTGACCCGGAACTCTTGAGGTCTCTAACCACAATCAACCTCACAGATCCTGACGGCATGAAGCATCTCATTGCCATCCTTATTGGCCACAATTGGCTTACCCTGCGCCAACATGGTTGTCCTTTCCGGCGTCAATGAAGCCGAGAGCTTTCTCTGCAATTACAACTTTAACACTTCTGGTTCGGTAGTTGGGGGTCTGGACTCGCAAGGACATGTTCCACGGTCTGACCATAAGTCTTCCCACCATTATGGGTCCGATACATTAAAGTGACTTTGGAATCACTCATTGCCTAAGAGCCCAGTGTCATTGGTTGTACAACAAGTGTTTGAAGGCACATAAAGGAATGGCTGGGGCAGAAAACTTGTCTCAAGCTCAGTTGGCCAAATGCAACCGCATATTGGAGGCTATGTTCCTACGGCGGTGACAGACGCAGCTGGTGGAAGCGGAAGATGGGAAATGGCATTGGTCCTCAACCATCTTCTCGGATTGCTTTACAGTCACAACTTTGCAGACAGAGCCGGATTCAGCGGAAGTGCACATCACAGAACTGCTGGGACGCCGTATTTGCTGATAAGAAGAATTCACATATGAGTGGCATCTTCTCCGGGTGATGGTTCAGGAACTTTTGCAGCCCTTGGAATCCTTGACAAACGTGCAGATGATCGCCCAAGTCTTTTTGCCATATGTTGTTCAATGTGAGTACACATCATTCTAATCTTTGGCATTGTGATTCTAAATATGTTCTACACCTAGGTCATGCTTGGCTTTACAAGTGCCCTAAAATTCTCCATTGCAATATTAGTATTGTCAAATATCATGTACCGGGTCAAAGAGGATGGTT
>JADNYV010000870.1:0-13764 GCA_015501055.1 Mucidula mucida
AGGACTGGTTGGACAAGGTTGATATGGCTGAGTTTGCAATCAATTCTAGCATTTCGGCTAGTGCGAAGTACTCACCGTTTGAGTTGAATGGTGGGTATATGCCCCGCATGATTCGTACCATACCAAACGGTGGGGAGGTTCCGCGCGGTGTGAGGGCGTTTGCGCAGGATGCTCTAGCGAATTTAGCCGCTGCTCATGACGCTATTATCGCGAGTCGCGTGCTTCAGACGCACCATGCGAATGTGAGACGTAGTGGCGAGCCAAAAATTGAGGAGGGTACCTTGGTGTACTTGTCGACGGCGAATTTGAATCTTCCCCAGGGAAGGACGAAGAAGCTACGTCCTTTGTTTGTTGGCCCGTATAAGGTGGTCGAGGCTTACCCAGATACCAGCACCTACAAGCTTGATTTGCCTGCAAGCTTGACATCGCGTCGGATACATCCCGTCTTCCATGTGAATTTGCTGCGCAGGCATGTCGCTAGCGACGATGCACTATTTCCTGGTCGATTGAGTCCTGGTCCCTATGATTTTGGAGCTCAGGAGGAAGACGAGACATTTATTGACGAAGTTCTTGGCCACAAATGGGTGGATGACAGGACGCTGGAATTGCAGGTGCGGTTTACAGATGGTGATACGCTGTGGCAGTCGCTGGACAGCATACGGGACACAGAGGTGTTGCAGACTTACCTAGATTTGCAGGGAGTCAAGCATCCGCGCTCGTTGAGAAAGCATTGAATGACGGGTTGGAGCGTGTGATGCAGCTGTAACGGGGAGTTCCCGATATGGACATGTTTGGCACGAACGTTATGTCGATCGCCTTCGGGCGATCTTTACTTACTCTTTTACTACGACTACTGGCTTTGTTTTCTATCCGTTTCTACGCTTACGGGTCCCCGAGGTCCCATTTGGACTCAATCTTATTGCTTTATCGTGTTATTTCGGGCCCTCCGGACCTCGACAGTGTACCTACGGGTTACACTTTTTTTAACACGCAACACGTTGCGTCCAACAGGGAGCGCAAACGGCTTCGACAACAGGTCGAGCCTCCGGATTTGAGGCAAAAGGCCTCACATACTTACACGGTGTGTTAGACACCTTTTGCTACTGCTGAAAATTTTTTTAGCCCCCCACGGACGTCGGCGAGCCAGTCGCCGTCGCCCATACGTTGGTTGTCACAGGACGCCAGCGCTCCCCCCATTCCTTTCGCTTTCGTCTACGCCCTAGGCTACGACGATGAGCGAAACCTCACGGGCGTCGAAACAGTCGGCACCCTCTCATGTGTCGCGACAGTCGGCACGCTTGCGGCAGGAACTCCCGGAATTCACGAAGGACGACCTGCCGCAGCAGACTCGGCGACGACAGCCTCAGGCAGCTGAGGATGTCCCGCTACCTATCAGCTTGGACGACATAGGTGACGCTGGAGGCATTCAGGCATTCCAGCCCCCCATCACGTCAACCGAGCCGGCGCGGTCCCAGTCGGGACTGCCGCCTACACCAACACATGCTGTCTCGAGCACGCCGCCTAAGGTCACACCTACGCGGCGCGTTCGAGGCGACTACCGACCATTACCCGATAGTCGGTTTGACGCGGTAAACACGTCGAATCGACAGTCGGAGGATCTGGGGGCGACACGAGTGAAAGCGAGTGTTAGTCCCCGGGCCGTCGTATCTGATGGAGCAAAAGATGCACCTACGAACGTTGCCAATTTTGAGGCCAACGTGCGTGAGGGAGGGCGTCAAGTGCTCGAGTTGCCACCGCAGGTTAACGCCCGCGTGGAAATGTATGTTGAATCATTTCGCAGCCATGCTGCACGAGGTGATTTGGCTAATCCATTTGACCAGACGATGGACGCAGTTCAACAGAATCTTGCTCTTCCTCGACAGGAGGAAGAGACTGACTCCCAGTATGTGCGTCGCGTCAGGGCGATGGAACGATCAAGGACAGAAAAGCCGGCGGGGATAATTCGCCCGGCGTCTTCGATGTCGACTACTTCACGATCTTCAGGTCGGACGGCGCGCTCTTCTGCTTCGGTGAAGGCGTGGCATCAGGACGTGTTCGAGCGTGGAGTTCTACAGATGATTCACAACGGACAGATGGTTGAGTACAACACTAGTACAGTACCCAAGCAAGATGTTGTGTTAGAGATAATTGATGGTAATATGATGGCCTATATTGCCTCGAAACCAACCATTCAAGTAAAGATTCCTGATCTGGACGATGCTAGATGTGCGCCGTTTATCGCGCGATTTCCGTCGCCTACCTGGGAGCTTGATGAATGGATGCAGGCAACTGATGGCCCGATTGCAGCTGTCGTGCCAGAGGCACAGGTCCCACAGGAGGCTGAAGATGTTGTACCGGAGACTCCAGTGGTACAGGCTCAGAAGGAGACTGAGACCGTTTGGGAGCGCATGAGGAGAGAAAGGAAGCAGGCAGCGGCAACGGCGCGTGCAAAGTACAGCGACGTTCCGCAGCCTGACAACCTGAAAGTGCATGAAGCGCACACAGACGCGCAAATACTAATATCGGAGAAGCCACCAGTGCCACTGTCTGACGTGTTTGGACGACGTGATGTGTTTGGACGACTCGGTGTGCTGGTCGAGGACGATGTTGAGATCCCGGTATTGAAGGGGATCAAGACTGAAGAGCCGGAGCCAGTTCAGGTACGAATGACGCGTATTATTGAGGAGACACCTGCCATAGTGCAGGACCCGCGTCGCACAAGTATCGTGGACGAGACACCTGCCATAGTGCAGAGGCCGCGTCGCACAAGTATTGTGGATGAGATACCTGCCATAGTGCAGAGGCCGCATCGCACAAGTATTGTGGATGAGACACCTGCCATAGTGCAGAGGCCGCGTCGCACAAGTATTGTGGAGGAGACACCTGTTGTCGTACAGGCACCGCGTCGCGCAAGTGTCCATGTACGGGCTAGCCAGGAGGCTGTTTCGCCCCGGAAGAAGAACACGTCTGAGAAGGCGCCGGGACGTCGACCACAAAGGTCGGATCCGGCCATACATGTGGCGAGTTCGAGACGAGTAACCACTCAGGTTCAGCGCTCACCTACGATAACCCGGCACAAAGCGGCACCGGTACAGACTGTGCCAGTGCGTGCTCTGCCTACGCCGCCACATCAACCAGACCCCGATCCGAGTGGCTCTGATAGCGACGGTGCCGGCGATAGTGGAGATGATGCTGGTCATGGACCAGGACCAAGTAATACTGGTCGTAATGTGCCTGATCCGGGGGATAAAATGCCACCTCCAGGAGATGGTGACGATGATGGAGATGATGGAGACGATGGTCCCGGTGATGATGGAGATGATAGCCGGAATGGCCGCCCTCCAGTCAACCGTTACGCCAAGCGTCTTCGTCGTTCGACGTCGGTTATGAATGAGGTCAAGCCGGAGACGAAAGACGAGTTCATATATGTACCTCCAGTACGCGAGACTGGAGTATCAGTATTGGATGCGATCTTTTTCGAAATCGAAGACATGGTCATGGCGCGCTTATATCGCGAACTGAACGACCGTGATCGTGAACTTGCAAAGATAATAGCACGCAATGTTGATTCAGCGCCTAAATTCACAGGTGCTACGAATGACATTACGGTGTTTGATAGATGGGCTCGCGACATGATACGCTGGTTGGATCAGACAGGTGCACATGGGCCTCCCACATTGGAGGATACTGACGCGCCATCTGAGGCTGACCTGACACGTATCACTCTGCTAGCTCAAGGCCTGGCTGGGGGTGCGTTGGAACACTACCGCCGGGTCACTAATACATATAAGGCTGCAGCAAACCATGGTACTTCTTTCATTGAGGTACTCCACAGTTTGTTTGTGCAGTTCGTTGATGATGATTCACTGCGCTTGACTGCATCGCGCCTTGAGTCTGCTAAATACATGGTTAGTGGTGGTGCCCGTGCACTATTCTACTATATGATCAGTCTAGCAAGCTTGATGCCAACGCCGCCAGATGTATATCGGTTCCATTCGATACTATATAACGCGCTGCCACAGTATATTCGCCGGCAGATGCGGATCGAGGGTATTACGCCCGAACGTACCGCCTCTCTGAACGTGATTATGCAGAGAGCATTAGCACTGGAACAGAGTATGAAGTCTGAACGTAAGGATGCCCTCTCCGGAGTACATCCTCGCGCTCGGATAGTGGCCCAGGAGCGACATGCATTGCCAACAATAAAGGCACGCGATGTTGTCCCGGCACCCATACCTCGAGAGAGAACACCTCGACGTGACGCGCGACCACCGGCACCCGCCACTTCTAAGCAGGATAACGGAAAATCAGGTCGTAGTGCGCCGTATCGAGGAGGTGGACAGAACCAGACAACCCAACGCATTGGGAATAAAGATGTCAAAGTGCGTGGGGCAAAGTCGAAAACTTGTTACGCATGCGGACAGGAAGGTCACTTTGCAAAGGACACTGTCTGCCCGCTGTATAGCTTGAACAAAGATCGGGCCGCGGAGACGCTATATCACATTGTAGATGATGATGATAGTGAGGATGAGCCTCACGAGTGGGATAATCCAGAGGAAGCCGATCCTTGGGGTGGATCCCAATTCGATGAGGACGCGGCGGATGATGATGTGGTAAACACAAATCAAGAGGATCCTGTCGACGCCGGCACATCAGACCAGCCACGAGTTGGGATGATGTGGGCTGGTGACTGGGAGGACGTACGCGCCTATGGCATGCGTGAGACAGAGGAGTCATACTCAGATAGTGATTGCGAAAGCGTCGCTGAATCAGAGGACGAGTATGTCCTGGAATATGGCGAGTTCCTACGGACTATGCAGATTGACGAGACGAGAGACGCTGATGGAAAGCGGGGCTACGTTCCAACGTTAGACCCTACGCGCTCACAGTTGCCTCGCTCGCTAAAACGCCCTCGTCGTACGAACCAAGAGAAGCGATGCCTAGCAGTGTTTCTTGAGGTTAATGGACATAAGGCGTTCACACTATGTGATAGTGGGTGCACAACTGAGCTTATGAGCCACGATTTTGCTCACCTAGTCCAGCCGGAGTTGTTTGAGCTTGATGAGCCTATTACGATTCAGCTTGGTACTAAAGGCAGTCGGTCGCAAATCATATATGGGGCGTTCGCACCCTTCTCATATGACAGTAGTAAGATAGCGGTCTCTGGGCGCGAATATTTTGATATCGCGAACGTTGATCGTTATGATGTTGTTGTCGGAACGTCGTTTATGAGGCGACACAAGATTTCATTGGACTTTGAGTACGATGTAGTCCGTGTGAAGGGCCAGCCCATGCCTACTCTACTAGAGAAGGAAGAGCTGCACGAGATTGCTCGACGATATTCGGCGAACGTTCAACCGAAGAAGAAGCTGGAGGGTCTAGTCGTCCCAACAAAGCCAAGGCCCAGCCGGTCTATTCCTCGGGAGGATTTGAAGTCAGATATCAAGGGCAAGGCCAGGGCTTCTGCTGAGGGGGAGCGTTACGCTCACCTGAAGAAGAAGCCAAGGGATTGACAGTCCCCGCCTCGGGTATTCAACCAAGGTCGAGAAGTTCGCACGACTCCGCTTTGGATGCACGTCGAGGAGTCCGAGAAGGCTAAATCGAATGAATCTGCATCTGCGGGTCTCAGTCGACACTTGCCGGTCTTGCTAGGTCCCGAGGATGGGATAACAATTGAGGATATTGAAGATATTGCGAATCGGGCGATGGCTATGGACATTGCCGATCCGCAGACAAAAATCTATCTAAACGAGATTGATGAGCTACTGCGTGAGCTGGAGCTGCCTCGTTATTCGCGTGTTCAAACACACGTAGAAGACGAGACGGTAGCACAGACCCAGGCGGAAGTCATTGATGACATACCTTGTCGAACTTGGAGGAGTCCCTTCAAGCAACGGCGGGGCTGTTCCAAATGCGAACAAGAAAGGATAGTGACCAGGAATTGACTGAAGAGGACGTTCCCAGGTTGCGTCAGCAATGGATGGAGTGCTGTGCAGATATACTTGCCGGCCCACCAGAGAAATTGCCACCGTTGAGAGAGGTGAATCATACGATTCCTCTGATCGACGAAGCAAAGAAGTACCAGTACTACACGCCCAAGTGTCCCGACTCCATGAAACCGCAGCTTCTTGAGAAGATTAAGCAGTATCAGCGGTCGGGATGGTGGGAACGTCAGACGGCTACACAAGCTGCGCCAATGCTTTGTGTCCCAAAGAAGGATAGCAGCTTGCGTACGACAATTGATTGTCGTAAACGAAATGAGAATACGCACAAGGATGTGACGCCATTTCCAGATCAGGATCATATCCGGCTGGACGTGGCGCGCAAGCGTGTGCGTAGCAAGATTGATTTGTCAAATGCCTATGAACAGGTGCGAACGATTCCCGGCGATGTCTGGAAGTCAGTGTTCTCAACTGTGTTTGGGACGTTTGTAAGTCACGTAATGCAGCAGGGTGATTGTAACGCACCCTCTACATTCCAAAGACTGATGTACACGATGTTCCAAGACTATATTGGAATATTCATGCATGTTTACCTTGATGACATCTTCGTATTCAGTGATTCGATAGCCGAACATGAGAAACACTTGGGTCTCATATTTGCGCGCCTTCGGGAGCACGAATTCTACCTGAAAGCGGAGAAGTTAGATCTCTACGCAGCTGAAGTGGACTGCTTAGGGCACATGATTGATGATCGTGGCCTTCATGCAGACACAGATAAGCTGGCGAAGATTCGTAATTGGCGTGTACCACGAAATTACAATGATGTACAGAAGTTTCTGGGTATGGTGACATACCTGGGACATTTCTTGCCGGATATCACTGCGTATACGACGCCGTTATCGGAAATGGCTATGAACCATCAACCGTTCTATTGGCGACCGATACATGATACATGCTTTGAGCGAATCAAACAATTGTGTTGCTCAACGCCAATCCTACGCCCGATTCGACCAGACTTAGATGAACCTATATGGGTAATCTGTGACGCGTCAATTAGAGGTGTAGGTGCAATGTATGGGCAAGGACCTACTTGGCAGACATGTCGGCCAGCGGGGTTCATGTCTAGGAAGTTTTCAAACTCTCAGAGGCACTATGCAGTCTTCGAGCAAGAGACGCTAGCCATCCTCGAGGCACTCCTAAAGTGGGAAGATAAGCTAGTCGGTTATCGCATCCATGTGGTGACCGACCATAAAGCACTTGAATTTTTCAAGACGCAACGTCGGCTGTCAAGCCGACAGATGCGTTGGATGGAATACTTAGCGCGTTTTGACTTCGATATCAACTATGTGAAGGGCGTCAATAATAAGGTTGCGGACGCGCTGTCGCGTTACTACGAGACAGACGAACCTGATGAGGTACAGCCTCCCGAAGACTATGCCAATGCAGATATTCGTCTAGATAGACTCGGCGAGGATTTACCGAGTGGTCGGCTGCAGGAAGTCCACGAGCACCTGCGGGCTATGCAGACTCGTCGGCGACTGAGGCGCGAAAACTGGCAGAGCGCCTTGAGCCGCGTGATGTTGAAGCAGCGGAGATGGAGGCGGCGCGGGAACCTGACCCAGAAGTACCGCACGAGCTGCCAACAGTTAACCCAACTGTGTTCGAATCACGCGCGAAGGACAATGTGATGCCACTGACGCTGGAGACGGATGATGAGTTCCTCGCTGACATTCGGCGGTGGTACTCTGAAGATCCGTTGTTCAGTAAGATTATCAAGAAGCCTGAAGATCACCCACGGTTTCAGTAACTGAGGGCCTGATTTTCACGAATAACCTAGGCGGCGAACGTGTGCTATGCATCCCGAAGTCGCCTGCAGGTCAACGCTCTCTACGAGGAGCAATACTGGAAACGGCTCACCGGACAGTGGGACATTTCGGTGCTCAACGCACATCTGATTATGTCCGGCGCTGGTACTGGTGGCCGAAGATATCCGCAATGACCGACAGGTTCTGCAAAACGTGTCAGACATGCCATGCGGCTAAGGGAAGTTATCGCGCACCGGCTGGAAAGCTACACTCCCTTCCCGTTCCAACGGGAAAGTGGCGCTCAATAGCAATGGACTTTGTTGGCCCATTTCCGGAGGTGCAAGGATACAATTACCTGTGGGTAATCATCTGTCGATTAACATCACAGGTGCATTTGATACCCGTACATACCACGAATACTGCGACGGACTTGTCGTTGATCTATCTGAGAGAGATTGTGCGACTGCACGGCCTCCCAGAGTCGATCGTGTCAGATCGTGATTCTAAATTCACGTCAACATGGTGGCGGCAGCTCCATCGCTTGTTGGGCGCCAAGTTGCTGATGTCGACCTCGTTTCATCCACAAACGGATGGTATCACAGAACGTGCTAATCGGTCGGTCGCCCAGATCTTCCGAGCAGCAATCCGCGCTGATCAGAAGGACTGGCTGATGAAGACTCCATTAGTCGAGTTTGCTCTGAATGCTAGCATAAACGAGACGACAGGATTCGCACCTTTTGAGTTGGTGTACGGCTACGTACCATCGATGATTCGAGAGGTTCCTGAGTTCCCTAACATCCAGCCGGGTATCCGCGCCTTCGGCGCACAAGCCATGCAGAATCTGTACGATGCGCATGAGGCAATCATAGCGGCACGCGTGTTTCAAGCTCACAAAGCAAACAGGAAGCGTCGCGAGGAGCCCGAGATTAAGCCCGGGTCGAGAGTTTACCTGTCAACTCGGAACATTAACTTCCCAAAAGGCAGGGCTCGAAAAACTCTTACCTAAGTTTATCGGGCCATATACAGTGGAAGAGGCATTCCCAGCGACGTCAACGTACACGCTGGAATTGCCCGAGACATTAGTGAAACGACGCCTGCATAACAGGTTCCACGTTAGCCTGCTCCGCCCATATGAGGAGTCAGACGCACTGCTTTTCCCAGATCGTAGCGCGCCTGAACCATATGACTTCGGCGCGTCACCCGACGCAGAATTCTTTGTTGATGGTATCGCGGACCACGAGTGGCGTCGGACAAAGATCTGGTTCCACGTTCGGTGGATGTCAGGCGATGAGACATTTGAGCCACTAGATAACGTCAAGGATCTAAGTGCGCTTGATGAGTACCTCAAATTGAAAGGTGTCGCGAAATGGGAGGACTTACCAAAGCCTGCCCGTGCAACATCAAGAACACCTGCAAAACGCGCTCGAGCGCGTAAGACGGGATAGACCTAAAAGTGGTCGTGATACTGCCCGTGGTGGCTGTGTCATTCCAATGATGAAGGATCGGAATGATATTGCTCCCAACGCGCGGGTAGCTGCATAAGCGAAGAGGTCAGATTTTTCCCTGGTGTACAACATGAGGACGGTGTGTTAGCCAGGTGGAACTTGACTCACAGCGCGGCAAGTCGGGACTTAAAATAGTTTTTAAGCCGGGGTGATAGCAGTGTTGTGCTGAATTCACCCCAGCTTGCTATTCCTTATGTCGTCGTCGAACTTCCTCCGAGGTCGTGCACGTGGTACCACGTTTCGTGGTGCTGATGGGCGTGGTCGCGGTCGTGGCGGTGGTCGTGGCGGTACAGGCTCCACCTCGTTCCGTCCCGACTATCGTGTGCCCCAGCTGGCATTCGAGTATAACGACCGTTGCGGGACGATCACTCACCCGGCAGGGAAGTGTACGATTTGCGACGATTATCGTGTACACTTGTACGGGCCACAAGAGAGGCGAGAGCCTACTTTTGTTGCGGCCCGGGACAACCAGTATCACGCGATGTTGGCCGTGTAGCGGAGGACCTTGCCAAAGCAGATGAAGTCATCGCGCGTCTCGAGCATGACATTCAGCAGCTGCAATTGGAGAACACGAGTCTCAAGGCAGCGGTGACGTCGGATGTGGACCGTAGTCGGAAACGACTACGTCTGGATGCGACGGAGCCAATATACCAGACACAAGTGAAGTTGGTCGCCGATGCGATCAAACTAGCTAAGACCTTCGTCAGCGATGATGCTGGACAAGGCGAGGAGAGGGCATCACCAGACATAATCATGGTCTATGGTGAGGACCCGTCGAAAGCCCAGTTCGACATCATGAGGGCCCCCAATTCGTTGGCGCACCTTGTCCCAGCGGCGGATCGTGTATCGCGACTGACCGCGGCTGACAAGAGGTCCGGATTGAGGGAAGCAGCCGTGACGGTAGCAATCGTCGAGTACCTTGCCGACTCAGCGCCGGAGACGACGATATTTGCGGATCCGGCTTTCCCTGATGATCTGGAGAGCGGCTCGTAGTATATGGTATGCCGCCCAAACTCGAAGGCGCACTTGAATACTGGTCTCCAGAGACAGTCGGATGGCCGGTGATTGATCTCGCGTTTTATCGATGGCGCAGAGTGCTGCTACGCCAGAAGGATCTTGATGATAAGGCGCGACAGACGAAGACTAAGGGCGGACGGGATGTGGTGATGGCAGGCACCGGAACTACATCCTCCGAGGCGGGGGGTGCGTCAAACAGCGCGCCCATCGAATCGTCGCCTATCGAGTCGGAGTAAAGCCCTGTGGTCAAGACCTTCATCGATGATTCGGTCTTGAGGGGGAGGGTGTAACGGGGAGTTCCCGATATGGACATGTTTGGCACGAACGTTATGTCGATCGCCTTCGGGCGATCTTTACTTACTCTTTTACTACGACTACTGGCTTTGTTTTCTATCCGTTTCTACGCTTACGGGTCCCCGAGGTCCCATTTGGACTCAATCTTATTGCTTTATCGTGTTATTTCGGGCCCTCCGGACCTCGACAGTGTACCTACGGGTTACACTTGACTAGAATTCTCACCTTGTCTTAGATTAACAGTTAGTGAGTCGGTAGGTGTGTATCTTTTTTTCCATTCGCTAGCATTCATCGTTGTAAGTCACGTAGATCTCGAACAAGTGGCGAATTTAGGGTGGTACACAGACAAACGACGAGTCTACATGACTAACTTTCTATCCCACACATGCGTTGCTTCTATGCCTCCGGGAGAACATGTCTGGAGGTCGAGGCAGTCCGATACAATGTACATTGATGGTACAAAAACACATGTATATAGTTAGTGTAGATCTATAAATCAGATCAAGTGGCGCAATAGTGCCCAAAGCAAAAAAAAAAATCACTCCAGTGCGAATCCTCCAAAATCCAAAAACGCCTCCTCTAACGACATCTTGCGCACAACCAGCGCTTCCACGATGAGCCTAGGCTCCCCTCCGTCTCCCGTTCCCGGAACTTGCACTTTTTTGCAAAGGAGTGCGACGCAAGCGCTGGGTGGCGAACACGTCGTCGTCACCCTCAACCTCGGTAAGACTGATGGCAGGTATAGCATCGTCTGTGGTGGCAAAGGGCTGCGGCTCAACCGAGACGTGTAATTCCTCTAGCCCAGAAACCAGCTCATCTGTAGCGACCTCTTTAGTTGGAGGCAGTGCCTCCGTTGCATGCACCTCAAGCGCCTTGCGCCGGTCCTCCCTCCTGCGATCCCTCGCTTGCCGCCGCTTCTGACCCTTGGTGACCACCTCTCCATCAGCGTTTTCCCTCGCCATGTGCTTGAACTTTTTCTTCAGCTTTTTGTTGTCTGGAGGAGGGAGGGTGCCTAGTGGGTTGACGCGTCTGCGTACAGGACGGGGTTTGAAGACGGATGAGATTTCTAGGTCGATGGAGAAGGTATGAGCCGGCTCAGACTCGGATGCTTCGGATTCGAGATCCATGGAGAAGATGGAGAGTGACGAGGAGGAAGCATCGCGCAATCCAGCATCGGACTCGGAATTGCCAGTATCGTTGTCGTTATCAGCGTCCGTCTCCGTCTCCGTACCCGTGGTCAGACCCCCGTCGAAGGAGTCATCCGAAGATACCCTAAATGCCTCCCTTCTACGGTGGCTCCCGTTATAGTCCTCTAGAATGGCCAGTGTCGTCAACGCGGCGGGTACTTCAATCTCCTTGACCACGATAACACTCGCCCCAATCTCGCCTGCCATCATCTCCAGCGTCTCCAAAGTCTGCTCGAGGTCGGACCGCGGCAGTCCGACCAAAGCACCAGAATCCGCTACACCGAGCTCATAGTAAGCCTGGCCACCGCCCTCGAGTAGACGCCATTTGAGTTGCGTTACGAGACGCGCAAAACGTGTGGCAGAAGGCGATAGAAGCTGCAGCTTGTACTCGACATTTCCATCGTCGGATTCGGGTACGAGTTTGGGGATGCTGGTCAGCACTGGGGAAGTGCTCACTGGGCGTGAAAGAGGCGACGACGACGACGAGGCCGGTGTCGAGATCAAAGAGTCCCAAGGGCTGGGGACACGGGGGCTCTCCGATTCAGATTCGCCAAACATGTCGCTTGTAGTTTTATGTGTATATCAAGTATTGTCAAGGATAGAGGATATTCGAGGGATCATTGTTCGTTTCTGTGCGAGTATGGAGGAATGGAAACAATGTGGCTCAGACTTGCGCGGCGAACATGGCTTTAAACGAGAGAGCCCAGTCAGGACGAGTCAAGGAACGTGGCAGTGTTGCGATCGAATGGCGTTGCATCAGACGAAGAGCGGCGTTTCCCGTTCAGAAATTGTACTGAAAATGAAACAAATAACTCGGAGAATTGACATTAGATGACGATTGCAACCAAGATAGAGAGGCGCGCTAACTAAGGACACTGGATATGACGTGGCTAGATACAATACGAGGAGGAATACAGAGGAGATCTAAGTAGCAGAGAAACAAAAAAGACGAAACTTGGACGCGATCAAGACTACCACAAAAACAAACTTGTACACAGGGAACAACAGGAGGAACCGGAGACACCAAAACCTAGCCGCCGCCACGAACAAACCACACAACGGCTTCGCGCGCCTAATCCAGTATCACATCTGACCGGTTGAGGACATTGTCATCCAGCCGTTACTGGAGTTGTACACCGTACAATGTACCAAGAACAAACGACGGGCACCGACACCCAGCCAGCGTTGGGAATATCATCATCCAACAAAAACTGACTCTGGGGGTTGGGGACATTGTCATCCAACCCAAGGTGTGGGGGTGTCGGGCCATGGGAAAGAGAAACGGGGTGACTGCCGGTATACAAGTGGTAGTGCAAACTGCCTTTACCGCGTCATGCTTCCGTTTCTGGTCCTGTCAAACTTGTTCTGTGGAGCGCGAGACGACGGCGCCGACACCCAGCCAGTGTTGTTGGGAATATCATCATCCAACAAAAACTGACTTGGGGGGTTGGGGACATTGTCATCCAACCCAAGGTTGTGGGGCGTCGGGCCATGGGAAAAGGAACGGGTGACTGCCGGCATACAAGTGGTAGTGCGAACTGCCCCCTACCGCGTCATGCATCCGTTCCTGATCCTGTCGTCGAAGAGTCGATGTGTGGAAAGGTGTGGGAGGGATAGGTATGGTGAAACGTGGTTCCGTGGGTCCTCCTGTATGTGTGTAAAAGTCGAGAAAATGGAGTAGTCGAAGATCGCGTCGTGAAAAAAAAAGGATTATAAGTCTTCCTCCTCGGAAGACTCACTGCCACCCTCCTCGCCAGAGTCGCTGCCTTCCTCTGATCCGCTGCCTTCCTCCTCCTCTACTGCTCTGCCTTTTCCTTTTGAGCCAGCGCTTCCCTTTGAACCAGCATCCTCTTCCTCCGAGTCATCGTCTTCCTCTTCCGACTCGTTACCTCCGGTCTTCCGACTACGAGTTGGAGGAGGCGTGGGGGGAGGGGGTGGTATACTGGCCGCCTCTTTTTGCAAGCGCTCAATCTCAGCTTCGTGTCTCTCGTGCGCGATCAAGAGTTTTAATCGC
>JADNYV010000871.1:0-13758 GCA_015501055.1 Mucidula mucida
TTTCATAATCAGTCCATGTCAAACGAGTTGATATGTGGCGCACCTCTGCATGATATCTCTGGTTATCGTCCAGGGACAGGGAGGAATGCCTGGATCGCTGGTCGACTGGCAAAAACGGAAGCATCAGTATGAATAAAAGCAATGGAAATCCGATTCGGCACTTACCACCGGCCAGGACCCCTTGGTTGAGGGCAAGGAGAGCAGACACTAGAGCAAGACATTAGACTATGAAACACGACACATAACGCGTTCCTCACTGATATCATCTCGTCGCTTCTCGGCGGACAACACAGATTGTCGTGCCTGCCTCTCATTGTCCAGACATGCCGTGTAGCGTAGAAATGCGTCTTGTGTGTCTTTTTGGGCCCTTGCCAGGGCTGACCGGGAGACTTGTAGGGCTTGCTCTGGGCGTCATCAATTAGATCAAACTTAGGACTGACGAAAGTGAACGTACTCGATGTGGTGGCTTCCTGGGCCAATGTAGCGGGGTCACGGAGGGAAGGGGAATGAGAATTTCGTGAGGACTGGAGAAAAATTACTGGAGGCATCGGAAACATCTGGAGTAGCGGTAAGGGTCATTAAACCGGGGAGAGGTGGTTGGCTTACCGACACCTGCCGTCCGCATTTTATGGTCGCCGTAACCTTGGTCAGACATATCTGGTGACCCTGAATCGACGGAGTGATCATCGCGAATTGTGTACCCAGACTCTCCCATCGAGTTGCGAAGCCGCGGATTATGGGGGATCCCGGCGGCTTGTCGCTCGATGAATTTCCGCATGAAAGTGAGCTCGACGTCGTCCGGCATGATGTATGGGGGCCCTTGGATGTCACCTTTCTGCATTAGCAGCTCCAGGTGCGACATAGTCTTATCCTTGAGCTGCTGGAGCCATTCGTGTAATTCCATGTGGTCCTGGTCGGCGCGAGCGTCATAATCCTGTCGCCTCCGCGCCTTACGCCAGTACGTCTTCGTCATCTTCAACGCGCGATTCACCTCGTTATCCAGAGTCCTATACCAATCGCTTGCTTGGCGGTTCAGGCGTACCGCCAAAACACCCGGTTGGACGCGTAGCTGGAGAATACAGCGGCCGTCGCGATCAGGAGGACCAAGGACGCCCTTTTGCCCCTGGTTTCCTCTGGTAGCCCCCCGGGACACATTCCCCAGCTCTGGCCATGGCAGGTCGTCGGCAGTAGTAGCCATAATTAAGGTCGAGGCGTGAAATGAAATAAAGGATTGACGCGGAGACGAAAGGGTATCAAGACAGCAAGGATGCCAAGATGCAGATGGACCGGGCAGAATTCGAAGACGATAGACAGACAACTTGCCAACTTATATGGCCGGGATCAGTGTCGTAGTGATGATGGAGGTTGATTCTTGATGGCACTCGCGGACAGCACTGCCAGAACAGATTGATGCGACCTCGTGAAGCCGGAGCTTTCGTCACTGACAACCTTGGATACGACGGGTCAAGACCTCCGGGCGAGAATCTATATGAGGGTTGCTGATTGAACCAAACCGTAACGTTCACACGAGTGACGGCGTCCTTTTATGTCCACGTTGATCAACAGTTTTGTATCTTGACGTTATAAATCTCTTACATTTGGTGACTCGGAGTAACAGAAAATACCGTTATGGAGATATCGGATCAGGCATCATTCTTGAAGGAGATTACGGCTGCTAACCGTCCGCGCCAACAAGGTCCCCACACTGAGCAACATCGAGTCTTTGGGTAAGGTCGAATTGAGAGAGAAACACCCCCAGAATCCCAATCGATTTGCCATTTTCTTCAAATTGCCTGCATTCTTTGTACCAACATCACGTAGCAAAGTTGACACCTTGTGCTAATGGTGCCTCATTCGAGAAGTTGACTGTCAATGAACGAATATCAGACGAGCAAGTGGCGTTTCAAGAAGAGTTGATGCGTACTCGTGCATGCGCTCCAGCGTACGTATTGCTTCCAAGCATCACCACCCGACTCACGACCCCTAGATTGAATAAATCAGTAAACTGCACGAATCCCATACATCTGAACGTACCAGCCCGTGCTCTATAGACAGGAATCAGGAGATGAAAAGAACAGCTCAATTGAGAAATGAATCATACCTTGTTTCCACCAAAAGCAGCACCAATTTCTGCGCCGCTCGTACCCACGTTAACCTAGAGAATAATCAATGCAAGAAACTCATCACGCGCGACGCAGAATTACATTGACTATGCCCGCATCCGATCCATTTGGCCCAATCCAACGACCAACATTACGGAGGTCGCGTGTCCAGAGACTACTGGAGAGGCCCTAGCCATATGATGATTAGCTAGCCGCATCGTGGAATATTTGGTGCATCTTACTTGAGGTACGGCGTTATTCCATTCGATCGCTTGGTCCAGTTCATCAAAAATAGCAACATTAAGAATCGGTGCAAAAGTCTCCGTTGACCATATCTTATCCCTCATGTCCACGGATTTTGGTATCGAGACCGTAGGCTCTACGAAGTTGCCAGAGGCCAGAGGCGCCTGCGTGCAAACGCCGCCACCGATCACGATGTCAGCACCGATTGACCGAAGATGTTCTACCGTATTGCTGTAGTTGTGTACAGCGTTCTTTGTATGCAAAGGGCCGATCAGGGTGCTATCCACGAGCGGGTCCCCTGGACTGACAGCCTTGTATAGCTTCGTTAAACGTTGAATGAACTCGTCGGCTACACCGCACTGTAGGTATAGTCGGCGAGTGGACGTGCAGCGTTGACCTGCGGTCCCGACGGCTCCAAAAAAGACCGAGGGGACCGCCATAGCAAGGTCAGCATCAGCCATTACGACAGAAGCTGGATCGAAATGAGAAAGTGTGGCTGGACTGCGATCAGGTATGACATGTACCGTTGTTGCCACCCAATTCCAAGATTGTCTTGCCAAAGCGAGCACTAACGTTCTGCCCTACGATACGGCCAACCTGTTCACTGCCAGTAAACGAGACTGCCTTTGTTGAGTGTTGAGCAGGTGGAAACGGGATCTAGGCGTACTGAGTTCGATGCTTGGGCTTTCCACAAGGGAGACGCCGACGGCTTTTCCACCGGTCGTGAGTCCAGCGACGGCGCCATCGATGCCATTGTTTTCCAAAACTTGACTAACAATCCTCGTAATTGCGATGGCACACAAAGGCGTAGTCGGTGAAGGTTTCCAAAGCGTAGCATTACCAGCTGCTAGCGAAAGCGAGAGATTCCTGGAAGAGTGTATCAGAAAACGAGCTCCTTGCAATGCATAGGAAGGCTGACCAGCCGTAAACAGCCACCGGGAAATTGAAGGCGGTCAAAACTCCAACCACACCCAAAGGGTTTGGTACTGCAGACCGGATGAGTGACAAGCAACTTTCCGGTATAATCTCAACAACCTTCCAAAATAGAATGACCTACGCGCTCAGAAGCGACAACCCGGCCATTCATCATTCTAGAAAGACCCACAGCATAGTCACACTGTTAGACATGTTATTGAATAATGAAACGCGGACAGCAAGACCCCCTTACGATATCAATAAATTCTTGGACCTCCCCAACGCCTTCTGTCTTGATCTTTCCCATCTCTAGGGACACCAAAGCCCCGAGAGCTTCACGCTGGGAAAATAGTACTAAGCATAAGTGCGCGGGAAGGATTCATTGTGGGATAATGTTCCCACCTTGGCTGCCAGGGCCTCGCGAATCTGCCGAAGGATCTCTCCTCGACGAGGAGCAGGAACATCTGAAACAGAGCTCAAATGAGAACAAGGACCTGTCAAAAGATGGGTACGCGCTTCGAAATGACTTGTATGCCTCGCGGCTCTTGAAGATGCTTTGTTGGACCTCCTCTGGGGACGCCTACATATGGTTAGCCTTTTGATACGCAATAAAGACGCGGAGACTTACCGTCTTGATACGCGCGAGGACCTCGCCCGTTGTCGGGCACACGGACGTCATGACTTCACCTGACCCTTTCCATTCCCCATCATAGACACCGTACAGTTCAGCGCCATCTTCAAGACCCAAGGACTGCAATATTCCCGACGCTCGCGTCGACAGCGCGCGCGTCTTTCCAGAACGACAAGTAGAGATGACCCCATAATTAGTCGGACGGATCTATTAGTCGAATCCATCAGCCATGTATATGGGTTATTGTCGGGGCACCTACGCCCGCGACCAGTAGCCTGCGAGATGCCAAACTCATGCTACGCCGAAATTTGGAAATGCCAGAATAATACTAGGTCGGGCAACAGTGGTCGTGGAGGAAAGAGAAGACGGTCCGGATTCGGATCGGACCAGAGCGTCGATTACCATCACGAGGCGCGACCTCGTCGGATTTTCCCCGCACACAGTGATCCACAACGTACTTTTGGTTGACATCGAATACATAGCGAGCTTGAACAGAACCTACAACTGTTGAGCTGCCCAGGATCCTCGTTCTTAGAAGTTGAGAAGTGGCAGAATACTGCCTCCGCTGGCAGTCCAGTCTTATCCCTCCCCTTTCGACCATAAAGTTCACATCAACGGAGGATGTGTACCTGTCCGTCACGGAGGCGCATCATACGCATCAGTGAATGTATTCACTTCAGATCTAATCTGATGGTTCGCTCCATATATCCTCTCACCGATGAACCTCAATGAACTGAACCAAATCGCGGAACTGGTAAGGGCAGTATTTGGAAAACAGCCACCGTTTTTCATGATCAGAAGCTTCTTTGTTCAGATTGCTGCGCTCTTTACAGCCGAGGCCCGCAAAATTTAATATTGATATGCCGCTTAGCCCCTGCACTCGTCAGTGTTGAAGATTTCGACTGATAATCGGAAGATGTCCCTCAAATCGACACGAAGTATGAAATAGAGATAGCGGTACACACCGAATATTAGAAATTTTACGTTCACTTCGTCCGATGGTAAAATCACAGCTTAACCAGACGCCACAAAACTGTAGCGTCGAGGAGAATGGTTGTGGCGCAAGACACAGTAAAGTTTGTCATTACATTCGCTGCCATCCAAAGCTCCACGGCTATGTGGTATTTTCTGCCCTTCATCAGTATACTGACTGAGAAATGTCAAAATCAAAGAGAAATCTGCCATTACACCATAGCCATAAGAAAGATGAAGGATGTCGTGTTATTTGTCAAATAACAGTCGCCGTACAGACCCACTTGACATGTGTCAGAGCTCGTCAAAGAACTGGCCATCTACATCCACCGTGTTCTTTCCCTTTTTGCGTTTCACGGCAAGAGGATTCTTCTCTGGTTTTTGCTTCCTCTTCTTCGCAATGGGCTCTGGCTCTGGCGAATCGGAGTCATCGTCATCCGACGAGGATTTCACGCTGGCAACTTGGGCAGAGACATCCTCTTCCTTGTCTCTATCCGATTCGTCTGATTCGGCGGACACATCCTGTGGTATCGCCCCAGATGACTCGGCATCGGTTTCCTCGACATTTACCCGCCCCGGTCGAAAGAAATGTCGGAGATTGGTCAACTTGAGAGTTTCATCGTGCCCAACGCTACCAAGCCACCAGTGGCCGTCGCGATCCTGTTCCTCGTCTTCATCGTCCTCCTCAGCGTCGCCTTCCTTTCCGGCAGACGGTGAAGATTCCTCGACGTCGTCTAGTGTCAGGCACGATATGCCTTCCCCTACTACAACCTTTTCTATTGGCCACTCCCCATGATCAGCCACGACGCCCAAGAGCTTCGTGGGGAAGACCTGGACGGCACGTACAATTCCATCCGATGACCCTGTGAGTAACGTACTCGACACATCGACATCTGGTAGGGACTCCGGTATGTTGCACATCGTATCCACTGATTGAGGGTGTCTTGCCCAACACACGTAAGTCAACGTCGGCGGGGGAAGTGGGGAAACGCGAGTTACCCTGGCACACGATCGACGCAATCCCCCCAGCCGCTACTTCTATTGAAAATAGATAATACGCCCGTTTGCATCCCGACTACGGCTTTGCTTGACCTGGGGAAATCAGTCGCCGGCAGTTGATTGCATGCGGAATTAAGCGCACCCTTTGATCGGTGCAATGCACAATAATTCGTCTTCTTGGTCCTCCGAATGTGCAAAGGGTTCCGGTTTCTTGGAACGGACGTCCATGACGGACAGGGTACCATCACCACTAAACAGGAAGTCAGGAATCGACTGAGTCCAGAGTGGACTCCACAAACCTGGTAGCAACCAGCTGTTTCTTATCATCGAGCCAGAGAAAATCCGTGATATAGTCGAAGTGTTGCGTGTGTTTGCGGATGGATTCTTTTTTCCGCGGGTCCCAAAGCTGTATTCAACGGAAAAGGTTAGACGCGTAACACTTGTCATGGGAATTGAAGACCTTAATTACGCCGTCGTCATCACCCGTAGATAATAGCCACGGCGTCAAGTGCTTGACACGATTGATGGGGGAGCTAAAACCAATGTCAGAGATTGAAAGACGCGATGAGGGCCACACACACTCGTGAGCTTTGGTCCGACTTTGGATAATCTTGCCAGTTAACGTGTCGAGGGTGCTGAGGATTACCTGAGATAACAACGCGACAAGGGCGAATATGAACGTACTGTAAAGCTTTGCCCTTCCCCACAACGTAAAGATTAGAGCCGTCCTCGTTTAGGGAGAGTCCTCGACAGGAACGCTGGGAGACAGACACAGAGAATGATTCCTTGTAGCGGCCGCTATGATCATAGGATATGGCCTTGACCTGACCGGACATGAGGCATGTATATACAGTGCAATGTGTTGGGTGGAAGGCGAGGTCGAAGACCTGCGCGCCCATGGGTACGTCCGTCATGATGGACGGATGAGCTATGAAGTCAATGAGAAATTGGGCGCTATCTGAGAATCTGTATACATTTGGTTATAGCAGCGCGTCAGAATTCGTGTTGGTTGTGGGTGCTTATGGGAGTTTTTGTTAAGAGTGATCGGTTACGTAAGCAATGTAATTCTTCCTTTCCTCCCTCCCCGCATCCTGTTCATATGGGAATGTTCGACTTACTCGAACATGACTTGTTTCCAAGGCCTCAAACGACTTTTAATCGCGTCCTTGAAAACACTACCGAATCATCTAGCTAACAATCAACAGCTCCGACAATTGGCTGCAACCCTATTTTGTATCGCCTCCTCACCAGGACTGCAACTGCCAACGATCCTCCTCGCCATTCAATGAATTTCAAAGATCTCTCATGTACCCACACAGACCCACATTCCCACAGTCATTTACCGCGAGACCGTTTTACGACTTTCTCTGCCAGTACATTCCTACGTTCCCAGACTTGCTTCAACCTCACGCGTCTTACTTGCCTATCTATCAAGATGGCCGGCATTCTCCTGCCTGTACATTCGCAATCTGTGTGGACGGTGGCGAAATACCTTGAGAACGCGCGCATTCCCGTAATTCGGTTCCTCGTCCTTCTTCAGCGTCTGTCGTGTGATGTTCAGGTTGTCAAGATCCGTGTATTTTTCTTCTTTATTGTTCAGACGCGTGCGTACTCTCATCTGCTCTCATGGAAATTGATCTACCTGCGGCTTTAATCACCCGAATGCTATCACCGCCTTGAACGGGTGCAGTCTGACAATCAAGACTAAGGCTTGCAGTTTTCTCGCTTTCTGGACGTGAGCTGAGACCACTTGCTATTGATGTGAGTTTCTACCTTTTCTTTCTTTGTGGACGATATTTGGTATGCTTCCGATATCCTGTACGTCGGGCGATGCACAAACCTAGTGTGTAGTGGAACACCATTTCCCTCAGGGCGACCGACTTTTGGAAAGAAGCGCGCTATTGTTCAGTACCGGTCTCCTCCGGTAGGGTTGGATCATGCGTACTAGCTGCGTCTCACGCTTTGCGATTGCCAGGAAAAATAATCTCAAGTGACTGCGCCCGTTGGAATCTAGAGGGCAAGACCAAGCTAGCCGTATATCATCGTGCCCTGCCCGCAGCAGACATGCTGTAAGTAGTACTCTCTAATCCTTAGCAACAAAGTCAAACAATTTTCCTTGGAAACAATTGAATCTTAGCCTGCCAATAACAATAGGACCTTTAGAATGTCTTTGTGTCTGATTTGATTGTCTGCCCAGTGCCATTCACTGATTTAGCGCGGGTCTGGTATACGCGTACTGCTACTGCTTAGTATAAAAAAGATGGGGAGGTTCAGGCCTGAACGGGGCCGCAAGGCTTCTTTGACGTTCATAAAGGATAGAATTTCATCATCCATGCCCATTGCCACGAGAAGACATGTGTTCCGCGCAGCAGTATGCGGTGCCCTGAAGTCGAGTGCCATTTTAGGGTAGGGCGTTACGTACGTAGTGCTTAGGAACGAGATAAGATTAGGAATTCGGTCTCCATTTTTCTTTAGGTGCATTAGATGCTCCTGACCACCACCATCATCATCAAATCTCGCGTCTAACATATCTATTCTGACGAATACTCTCCGACTCTTGGATTCGAGCTTTGTATATGTCTGCGTACCACCCATACAAACATGGCGAATCATCAACACCAGGACCGGCATCGAACACCTCTGAGGATGGCGGACCTGCCATTGTCGTCAGTCGGACGCACGTGAAGGCTACCAAACGCATAAGGTGCGTTTCCTGGCTCTGTCCGCGTCATTATCCAACTGAGAACTGTCAAAGAGGAGAGATTGCATGCGCCGAATGTCGCCGATTAAAAATCCGTTGCGACAAAATGGTGCCGTGCTCGACGTGTATAAAACGCGGGTGCGGTTCCCTTTGTCCGAATGGTGCGTTTTTTTGCTTTCAGCGGCGTAGCGCGCGCACTGACAACTGCGCAGGGACTGTGCCGCCCGGACAAGGTAGCCGGTACGCGCTAGTCTCCCTCCTTCTTTGAATGGAAAATTTGACATTGTCAAGTGTTTAGTTTCGTGCTCGCCGCGACAGAACATCTAGAAGGGACTCTGCAGAAGCTGGAGGCCCGCATGCACTCTTTAGAAGATGCCCTAGCCATCACATACGCGGCCAGTTCAAAAGAAACACATCCTTTACTCGTCAAGTGCAAGAACGAGGATGCCGAGGAGGACTCGCCCCGGCTACCACCGCCAGATTTGCAAGAATCGGAGGAAGTCCCCACCCCTTCCGCCAAACACACCCTGACCGACTCCTTGGGTGTCCTGCATATCGATGAGGATGGCGGATCAAGATTTTTTGGGCCATCAGCCGGATCAGAGGTCAGTAATTTACGTCTGTGCACCGACGAGTTTCTCATTGGTTCATGTATAGATTCTACTAAATGTAAGCGAGTACCCTCCACATCAGCGACTTACTGAAGAACGATAGCAAACCCCAGCTGGATCGCGTTCGACAGCAGAGTTCGACACTTCGTATCTTCCTGCCGAAATCAACATGTGCTGTCGCTCTTTTCCCTTCACACCGCAGAATATACCTGTCCACAGCGTGCAGACTTCTATCGAGAGCTTGCTCCCATCAATCCAGCGCGCTTTTCAACTCGTGGATACCATGTTGGAGCATCTGTCATGGATGTTTCAAATTGTGTCTAGACAGGAAATGCGGCAGCTCATCAACATCATCTATCGTGATAAAGACGTAGACTATGGCCCTCACGATCTCGCTCTCATGCTCATAGTAATAAGCGTCGGCGCAATGGTCGATCTAGACCTCCCGCCATACAACACGGAGGCGCAACACTACTACAAGTTGGCTCAGGCCGCGCTTGCCCTCCAGCCGATACTAATGGAGGAGTCCTTCGTGTCTGTCAAGGTAATCTCCTGTTAGAATTAATTCTAGTTCCTATCATTCTAACTGCTCTTAGGTCCTCCACTTCATGAGCGTATACAACGGCTTGAGCGGTAAAGAGGAAAATTTAGAAACTTCGTTCGCACTCCTCAGCCTAGCCTCTCAAGTCGCCCTGAGAGTAAGGATATCCTTTGTTCAACAATGTTCGCATTACTGATAGTTCCTTTAGATTGGTTGCCGTCAGTCTGTCCTTTTGAAAGCTCCGATGTCTACTCACTTCACTCCAGATGTCGATCCCACGATGTGGGGCTTCCAAGGCAAAGAGGCGTACGAGCGACGCGTTTATTTCTGGAATCTTGTTTCAGGCTCGTTATGGCAGGTACATGCTCGCTCTGATATCCATTACCTAGTTTTCTGATGCAGCCTTTACAGAGTTTAGTAACTGGAAGGCCGCCCATCATATTATCGTCGTTCATCGATTGCAAGATTCCGACGCCTGAAGAGGAACATGCGTTTCAACAAGGCGAGGTTCCTCTAGGTTGTACGTATGCAGAATTCCTCTTGGGCGCGCTATGGCTTAACTCGGTTGGTCTAGTCGGGATTTGGGGGTTTCGGTTCTCGGAACTTTTACTCCAGGTTGTTCAAGCCACACTCTCTGCGAAGGCCCCGTCGCTGGAACATGTACTTGAATTGGATAAAAAAGTTCGAGATTTCGGTCTGGCGAATCCGGCGAACCCGACCGTAGAGGACACCACGGCATTATCTATGCGCAATTTCGTTCGTTCACATTACAAAGAACTCAGTAAGGGCTCAATGTATATCGTTCTCCGATTCTTTCGCTCATGTCTGGGCACAGTGCTCTTGTACCTTCATAGGGCCTTCTTCACGCAAGGCATGACCGAATATCCCGCCGACCCCATGTCAAGTCCTTATGCCCACTCTGTCGTCACCGCATATCAGAGTGCCTGTCTCGTTCTCGAGGACACCCGCGTTCAGTATCTGAAAAAGCCGGCATTATGCGTTAGGATCTGGCGGATCTGGTCTCTGGCGTTTACCGCTGCGGTACGTCCTCCGGCATTCGAATCTTACATTACGCTGATACTCTTGTGACAGGTCGTCGTTGGGACTGTTGCCATAAGGGGCGCTCATCTGAATCTTCAACCTTTACCGCTGGAACAGTTCGAAACTGCATTTAGGGTATTCAAAAGCGCCGCTCAAATCAGTAGCAGGGCCGCCAGAGCTTTGGTAAGTTTCGCGGTTGTAGTTGTTTGTTTCGCCGTTAACGCCTCCCGAAGCCCGTCCTGGAGCCTATGCTTCAGAAGGCCCGAGCCACTGCGCGCGAGTTACAGATATTGCCCAACACACGCCCCCCCATTAATGACATGCCTATATTTGATGCCTCGGAGATAATGGTTCCTCAGAAGCCTTTCATTCTGCCCCCAGCGCCAGCACCACTCCCGAACAACGCCAATGTGACGCCGCCGTCCATGCTCCTAGGAGAATATACATCTGGCGCGAGTCAGCGCTTCCCGAATTATGCGCAGCCGCCACCGTTGCAATCTTCATCCCTTCTTCCACCAATATCATCGTTTCACGCCACGGACCATCTGACGACGTTCGCTGACCTTTCCCATGGATGGGATGGCATGTTCCACGAAACGTCGGCTCCTTACTCATCCTCGATGTACGGTTCTACGCCCGCCCAAGCCACAAATGCTGTAAATACGAACATTATGGGAAACCAGATGTTGGACGATAGATGGCTATACTTTATGAATAACTATGACATATTGAGCGACCCCAGGCTGTCGACTTCATAGACTGGCGCCCTGCTGACTTATTGCTTTCTGTACAGTATACCTGGGCCGAAACCAGACACTTGTTGTACCGTCGCCATACTATAATCACTGTAATCAATTAATCGTAATCTTTCTGCAGCTTCGTTTCGTGCGGGGGTATCAGATACAGTAATGTACATGCCAGGAAGGAACAAAATGCGCATGAGAAGATGATAGTACTAGACCAAACGAAAAGGGAATTCAACACGGTAAATACGGACATAACGCGGGCGAGACATACGTGCAAAATAGACAGGGTCTACGTCAAGTAGCGGGTGTAGGCGCCATTTCTGGCGTCGACTGCATTGGAGCATTGGGATCTCTAGTTTTCTTCATGTCCTTGGCGACTGCTGCGTCGAACGCATCCTCGTCGAACGACTTGGAGCAACACGAGTTGCAGCAACCACGTTGTCTACTGCTATCACCACCGCCGAATGCCACTGTTCCCGAATGTCGTTAGCTAGACGGAATAAATTCAAAGACGAGGAACTGACTAGTGTTGCACCATGTAGTGACGCTGGCAGAACAGCAGATACCTAAAAGGAGAAATGGATAACGAGGTCCAAAGGGTCGGAAAGTAGCACGAACAACAGATGCCACAGCAAGAAGCGCAGATGTCTCCTCCAGCGTTATCAGACATGACGATATTTGATATTCGGGAGCGTGTGGTTTAATGAAATGCACTCGAGTGCTGGCAGACAGCGATGATGATGGGGAGAGTCCGAGGAGGAGGAGGCCTAAAATGGTAATGATAACCGGAGAAGATGATCGAGGCTGTGCTTATCCATCACAGTTGTGTTCAAGCCAAGTTCAAGCTGTGCGTAACCGTCCACGCATACTGTACGGTCAAACTTCCCGACGGCCTGGCAATCTGAGTACATCTTTGCACGCCTCATCTCTGCGTTTTGTCCTGAATTTGGCCTGTCTCTCGAGTTTGAACCTGATCTTGACTGGCTCTCTCGTACTTCGCGTAAACTTCCAGTACGGGAGTGACCTAATCTACCTCATTTTGGCTTGGACTGGCAGCTAGAATCCAGAGAAGTCGGAATTTTAATCATACCGACGTCGTACCATGATTGAACAGTCGACACGATGCTTACACCCATCTGAACGGATGTCCCCCCCTGGTAATACCATCGATGTCACTTGCACCTTTCAAAGCGACTGACAGATTCTCATTGACAACGATCAGGAGGAGATTTACTGAACGACGACTGGTCGTCCTGCGCGCTTCATAGTCACTGTTTGTGGCGCTTATTGTATTACTCACCTTCACGACCGGTCGTGATTAATTTTACCGACGAATTCATCCGCGCTCTCTCCGTCTCGGCAGCACAAAGTTGCAGACTTGCAGTGGCGTCCTTTCCCATGATTCCTATCGATGGACTTTTTCCCGCAGATCCTGATGATGTTGAAACATTTCGCCTAATAGGCGACGCCTCACCACTGAATCCGTCTTCGTCTTTCCCAAGCAAAGCTGTTCCTTCCGTTAATATCATCGTATATCACATTCTTCCTCCTCGCGACGGGCCGATAGCGCGTTTCATCCACCCGCTTTTGAAGCCAGGACTGACGATTAACCTGCCGCCGAGTTCAGGGAGATGTCTCTGCATCCAATGGGACGTCTTCTGGCTCTCGGACTCTCATTGGCACGCGTGTGAAGAGACTTGGATGAGGGTCTTAGAGACGGTACACTTGCGCGGCAGGGTTGATGGTTGCTTGAACTCAATTATGAAGGCAGGCTCTATGTCCTGGTGGTATATGCTGAAGGTAAATGCGGAATGGAATGCATTTCACAAACTAAGAGATGCAACTGTAACAAAAGATCGAGAAAGAAAGATTAATAAGAAGTGAACGTGAACATAGTAACTGGAGAAGATCATAAAGCCCGCAAGCGGCTCAAGATATCAGAATAGTCTGTATCCTCCCATCTTTGACCACCTCGCTCAACGATCCAGCGCTTACTATAGCGTTTAGGTGGAACAGAGGAATACTTCATCTCTTGGTCTTTCGACCAGACAAACTGCTCCACCTTGTCGACCTTCTCAGGCTCGTCCTCGTCCTGCCCTGCCTCCAAAAACTCAAATCCGTCACCATCCTCCGCACTGTCGTCAGACAACGAGTCCGACGAGTCCGAATAAGATGAGCGCACAAAGCATATTTCCAAATCATCTGTTGACTCTTGGGCGATTTGCTTCAAGAGCTCCGAAGGTAAAACGGGGAGGA
>JADNYV010000872.1:0-13750 GCA_015501055.1 Mucidula mucida
TGAGTCAAGTATTTATTCCAGTAGATAGTAGAACATTCTAGTACTCTACAATTTGTAGTATATATACGCGGCCTGCAAGGCCATTCAGAATAATCTAATTACTCTTACTTCTCCCTCATCCTCACATAGCTCGAGTCTCGCAGTTAGCCACTGCAACATCATATTCCCCATATTTTACAACAGTTGTGTATGTAGCCGATTCGGCGGTATTTTCCCCAATTCTGTCCGCAGTCTTTCATGCGCATCATGAGAGGACGGTCGCCGAGAGGGATCATCTGAAGCCATTTCTCGCAGAATGTCGTCGATGGATGAATGTTGGTCCTGGGAGGCACCGGAAGTTCCGAACGAGGTGACATCAAAAAGTCGCACATACCGAAAAATGGCGCAAGGACCAACCAAACTGCCACATGTCACCTTTGAGAGAGTTATACATGATATCAGTCGCCTCTGGAGGTGTAGGCATGGTATATGGACGGTCCTTGATCGGCGGGCTGAATATCATGTAGTCGGCTTCCTCGCAATCTGGCCCTAGTTCGAGCGCGCACTCGAGGTCAACGATATAAACGCGAGGACGCGTCACCGATGGTCTTCCGTGGATAAGAGATTCCGGAAGCCATTGTAGAAGGAATTTATGAACGAATGCGTCCCAAAAGACGCAATGTTAGTGTTGTACACGGACGTGTGTGGGTGGAATCTCACTAGATGCATGATGTGCAAGCCATGAAGGTAGGACAGACCCTTGAATGAAAATCAATGACAAGGAAATAGCTGCTATAATTGATTACCTACTTCAAGGGCTTGCAGAACCATATCAAGTACATCACCGGTTGATGTCCTCTTCCATTCTAACGCATCCTGAATGGAGGGGCCGACCATGGGAGAGACGGTGCAGACAAGGTCGTCGTATACGATGCCGTTCCAGATGGGCAACATGTGATTTGTCGCTACAAGACTCTCGAGGCCAGATGTTCTTTGCCGTCTTCGCCTCTACATATGACGCGTAGGACAACCGCGATGCCCTCACGATTAGTACCTGCCGTGAGGTGACCATTCTAATGAACGTGTCTGTGAGATTGCTGACCGACAGAGAACGAGCAACGTACCGTAAGCTCAATTTCTTTCAGTTGTGCGCCGCTGTCTTCGGAGAAGAGCTGAGGACCAACGAAGAGAAAGCTGCTATTCGTTGGATATTCAGGATCGGGTTTTCGAAGGTTATCTGAGCCACTGGGTAGCCATAGTCGGATACCAAGGCGATCAATGGCTGGGCGAAGACAGCTCCAGAATGCTTTGCGTCTTTCGATCGAGGCAGGTGCTTGCCACTCTGATAAAGACGCCGGTGCCGCCTGTGAAAACATATTATTCGGGAGCATTGGCGACATTTCGAGTCCATACCATCTGCGCACAGGTTACCTGGGCAAAGCTTTTGAAGAGCCATATAGAAAATCACGTTGCCGAAGCTAGAGTAGCTATCTGGACGAAATAAGATCGCGAAGTTGAGGTCATGGAGGTCGTGCACGGTTCGCAGCCTTTAAGAGTATTCATCAGAGACACACAAATCGTGTTAGCAGGTATCCGAGACGAGCGCAAGACAGACCTGCACGACAGAGGAACCTACAGCCTTTCGGCGCGTGTGATGGTGGACAAGGGCAAACCGTGGGAACTTGAGCCCGCGTTTAGTGATCTAACGAGTCGGGACTACAATCGTTCACAAATGTGTATTTCGCAGGAAACAAACTTTCTTCAGGACAATCAGTCGAATACACAAGGTGTTGGATCAAAAACAGCTAGTAGTACGGCAGAAGTGTGATTGTCGGAGCAACATGAAGCTGCTCCGGCGGGACGTTGTATACTACGTCTCGAAATTTATTCAAGAGATCCTCACAGGACATCCTTGCAACCGGATCCGGATTCACCATCTCTCGAATGACCGCGTCAATTTCTTCGATGTTTGACTTGAGAGGTAATTAGATTGGGAGGCAAAAAAATAGATTCGAACACTTACCGACAATTGCTGAAGATAATATCCAAGCTGCCATACATCTGCTTTGAAAGGACAGTACGGTTCTCCATCTTGACCTTCAGGAGGCACGGGGACGACATAGTGTGGTGAATCTACAGGCGGTCCAACTACCTTGCACTGATCCTCTGGACAATCGGCGGAGAACTGAATCGAGAACTCTAGATCAATAAGGTATACGCGAGGCTTAGTTGTTGACGGTTTCCCGCGGCGTAAGCTCTGCGGTAACCATTGAACTAAATAGTTCTGAATGAAGGCGTCCTAGGGCAATTTAGGGCCAAAGGGGGACTCGAGAGATGAAAAATGCATACCCTATGTGCTACTCGATGGCTATGCAGGAAGGCAATCGCCTTAGATAACCAGTAAGCTTAGTACGCCAGGAAGATTCCAGAAAGAATCACCTCGATACACTGGAGCATCATGTCCAAGATATCACCGACTGAGTTGCCCCTCCCAATTGCACGGTTATCTTCCATCTCCGTGTCAAAGACGGCCTGGAAGGACGCGTGAACAAGAGGAGAAACGATGAACACCATATCCTCATAAATGATCTCGCCCCACAACGGCAACATGTGGTTGGTAGCTACCGAGCTTTCGCCACCCGTCCCAAATAGTCGTGTCAGTCTGAGGCGTTCCCTGCCCTCTTCTCCTTTCACAGCAGCGTGGACGACTACCGCGACACCGTCACGGTTGTTCCCGACGCGGTGATGAAGAGACTATAAACAATTAGTCAATATTCGAATTGAAAAGGCAAACTTGCAGAGAAGGTCTTATATTTCAATTCTCTTCCACCACCGGATCCCACATTGTATTTGAGATGGGGTGCGACCTATATAAACCCGCTACTGAGCGGATAGCCGATTCCACGACGCGTCAAGCGAACCCAATAACCCCGTTTCCAGAGTTCGATACCATGTGCTTGAAACAGGGAGTGTAGGCCCACCCAAATATCGTTTTCGGGGACTGACACTCCCCAATCTGACAGGGACTCTGGGAGGTTCTGCAATGGTTGCTGTCAAGGCCCAATTCCAGTTGAAACTGAGCTACGAACATATGCAGGGCCTTCAGTGGCCATAAGACTGTGATAACAGTCAATGATGGCAGCTGTCAAGTGGCCGTAAAAAGGCATGATACGTGAATTGTAAGTTACGCGTGGGGGTACAGAACAAAGAAGAGGTTGAGATGCCGCTCCGGCTGAGCTGCCGAAGTTGAAAGAACGACCAATTTAAACTCCGCTCCACATATAAGCCCCCCACATGCGTTAAGCGCTTTACAGCTGTTAAAACACACCATCATGAACTTTGGCATTAACGCGCGTGCCAATATCTTTTGATGCTACCATACATGACATGTCTATCAGTACACGACAGACCCTCAGCGACTAGGCAAGAAATATGCTCGTCGAGACGCCACTGGGCGTTACAGGGTGGGCATCTACAAGGGAGAAAGAGTGACTGGACAAAACGTGCGCGTCTGTGCGTCCCCATCCTATGCATGTGACAAGATGACACGAACATGAGTATGCCTTAATGTGAAGGTTGAAGTGCAAGAGGCGCAGTTGTCGCCGACAGAGTGAGTAATCACGCTGTATATCCTGGAGCAATGATTCTGAATCTACGCACAGCCAAGATGCCACAGTCACCGCGGCTTGATTCCAACCGTAACACTTTTTGTACTATACCTTGCGTAAGGTTGTATATTCCCTGCAAACTCGATAGCGTCCCAAGGAAATGAGAAGTAACGACATTCATGCCTACCCTTCCATAGACCATGAAGCGTACCTGAGTGTGTCCTTCTCAATATGCAATCAAAAACCTCGTCCCAGACTGTCGGGAGGCTTGCGGGCGCAACTTCACACGTATCGAGAAGCGCGCAACTCTAGGACGGCGGAGGACTTCGTACCAATATTGGAGAGATCTAATCGTTCATTGTCGTGTATGGCCTAACGAAGACAGGCGCGCATCCTGAGACTCGTTATACCATTGCGAAGATAAGGTCCAATAGTTCCCACCGCGCTAGGTTACGCAGTTGAGTAGTGTGCGCCATCCATAATGTTGAATACGCTGAATGCCATTTTACAAGGTCGCTCATTTCTAACTGTCGGGGAACTAGCAGCCAAAGCTAGAAAGATTGTGGTAAGCGGAAACTACGCCGCGTGGCAAAAGCGACGTCGTACTATGTCCGTCCTGTGATACCTGTCCTTTTTGTCCCACATGAGTGTTACTGTATCAAACAGAAGAGAGGAACTTTTCTCGCCCTACAACAATAGTTCGGTGCTTCGTAAATGTGTTCAAACGGTTGGCTCGATCACTCCAACCGGTACTCGTAATTTTCGCTATTCGGTTCTACCACGACGTCAGAAAAACACCAGATCTCTTATTAACATATATACCTGCGTTATATTCGATTGTCCGTCCCAACACGTCGCCTTTCAAGATGAGCGCGAGCGCGTCCGAAGATACGCCGGCCCTCGTATGGAAGTCGTTCTGCGGTACAACGGGCGGGTGGTGTAGCCGTTGTAGCTGCGGGAACTCCTACAGCGTCGCTAGTTTAACTTTGGCGGGTCCGCTACTATCAAGAAAATGTCCTAAACCGAGACACGGAGCTAGTCTCGTAAACCGACTCAACGAGAGAAGATGGGATACTCACGATCGTCTCTTAGACACGGATCGATTCTACTCACGTCTGCTCGTTGACATTCTGCCGAACAAAAGACGCGTCGACAAGTCGTGCATATGATACCGCGTCCTTTACGATGGAGGACAAGCTTCGCATACACTGCATGAAGAGCATCACGCCCAACGACAGATTAGCAATTTCCTCTCTAAATAGGTCCGATACGCCGCGCCGCGCGTAAGAATGTCCCGCAGCGTCTCTGAACCGTCCACGTTGCCCTCCGTCCGCAACATCGAATTGGCCATTAACGTCAACAAACCGAAAGCTTGTAGTACACTCGGTCGACGAAGCGCGATGCCCGCTGGCATCGCAGTATGCGCGCGATTGAGCAGCAGTGCAATCGTCCGTAGGAGTGAACAGGAAGTGAAGCAAAAGCGCGGGAGATAAGGAACGTCTGCGTGACCGTTGATGGACAAGGCTGGGAGGTGGCGAGCTGAAATCCTTTCAGGCATTCCCGTTCTAGTAGAAGCTAGACTTTGTTCGTTCGTTGTTAAGAAGTCGATGACAGTGATAGCTGTTTATACAGCCCTGTTGGGAATGTGAGCTGCGCCGATAGAATGGTGAAATCAAACCTGTACCCAACCGGTACCCAATTGATTACTTCCGGTCACTGCCGTTGTTGTTGTTGTTGTCGCGGGCGGGTAGTCGGTCATGGTGGTGGGAGGTGACAAAGTGTAGATTTCTCCAGCATTCCGGTAGTTTCAAGCAGCTAGGAGAAAGATATACATATGAGACGCGCAACGATTGTGGGAGGAGGAAGAGGAAAGTGCCGCCGGCAAATGTACATCGCCCAGGTTGCTTTCCTTCCCAATTGCTTCCATCATCATCTCACAAACACGCCGCTATGATACAGGTTTATTCAGGCAACTCACGAGAACAGTTGCTGTCTTCTCCATCTATTCGTCGTGTATGATGCTGGCAACTCAACGACCCTGCTGCCTGCCAACGGATGGGTGTAAAAACGGAAACCAGTCATTACAGCGGCAAAGATACGTGTTCGAGCTGTCTGGGTCTACGCGCCGCACAATGATATGTCTGGGATTCTGAAGTACATCCTTCTGATTTAGGCCATCTGCCAGTCGCATTCCAACTACAACAATCGCGCGGCTTGGACTGGCGGTCCCGCCTTCACATAGAAAGGACATCTTCTGTGAGCTCACGACTGCCTTCTTATATGAAATTTAGTCAGACTTACGGGCGCAGTCCGGCCATGAAGCTTATGGTTTAGACACCATCTAGTAACGGTGGTTACTGCAATGTGGGACAGGTTAGGATGACTAATCGCTGGTCACGGTGCTATCGACAAGCTATCTCTGTGTTAGGTCCTCCGAGAAATTGTGCTTGTCGACATGTCCTGGCCACCAGTAAAAGGTATTTCATTCGCTTTACTTTGGAAGGGTAACTTGCTTGAAGTCTAGCTTGCCTCTAGATCATTTGAGTGGTGCGGCTGGCCCTCGTTGTTGTGCACCAAGCCGAAATATGTGTCATTGTCGTGCCATCGACCCAATCATCTTAACACGGTCATGTTATCCGCGCCATCTTCCCCATGCTGCCATCATCGACATGCGGCATAACGTGGCTTATCCGGATTTATCTTTGACAAATCAGGAGTTCTGTCACACTCCTGATGGAGATTCCCATTTCGATCTTCAAGAGTGGCGCAATATCAGTTCAACAACAATCGCTTAGAATGTGGGTAGCTATTATTTCTGTAATGCCCCAGCTGAGATGTGTCTTCTCTTTGGATGAGCCACCCGTGCGCAACAGTCATTTTGTCGTCGAGTTACCCGATTTGGCGAACAAAGGCCACCGGCATCCTCCGAGCTCATCGCCCATTGTAGTCTGTCCACATACTCGAGGTAAATTCACTCTTGCCTTTCCACCACCACCTATCGTCTGCTCTTCACGGTCAATAATCCGTGTCTCAACGACTATCTCCCCAACAATCACGACATAGACGCCATGCCCATCGTTCACAACAACTGTACACCGAACAAAGGTGCTGGTAAAATGTCGACGCCTAATGCCGCGTCGCCCGCTGACCTGCGTGCTCGGGATTCGTCACCCATCGATTCGGAAGCCCAAACGTCCCACATCGCCTCCGTTTCATCCAAACCCTTGTCGCGTAACAATAGCGCGTCGAGTATATCCCAGGAGCCGATGCGTTCACCCGCCGCGGAACTGAAGGGCGCATTCCAGCGCTACCAGGAGTATCACAGAAATGAGGCCTCTGCAGCTGCTGGAACGCAAGCCAGAGGGAGCGAAGATGCCCAACGAGGGTCGACTCGTGGCACACAGGCAGGGCGACCGAAGCGTAAAGCGGCGGGCAATGGTACAACGCGCCATGCCAAAGGAAAGAAGCAGGAGACGCTAGAGGTGAGTTTTTTTGATTCCAGGATCCCTTCACTGATTCTGGTATTCAGGTCGAATCCAACCCAGTTGGATACGCCTCCCCAGCATTCCTCGCCCCTCAAGTAAGCTTCCACCTTGACACTCTTCGTGGTTACTCATTGTCTCATTTAGGTTCCATCATCTGAGCCGGACACATTCGCTCATTATAGGTTCTTCATGCTGCCCATCCCGCCTTGTCGCGAACTCGCACCCTGCAATGCCCTGTACGAATTCCAGCTTCCTCAATCTCCGGAACTCACCATGGTACTCCTTGTTCGCTAGATTAATCTGTACTGTGCGCCAATTTTGCCTGGGGAGCTGGATCTTGGTCCGTTCGTTTTGAGGAAGGTGCCGGAGGAGAGGTTTGCGTTTGCGCTGCACTTTGCGCAGACTGTGCGGCCTCTTTTGTTTGATCCCGAAGTTTCTGGGCAGCTTCTCCAGTAGGAATGTGTTTCTTTCCTATTGTTCATGGTCATTGGCATCTGTATATATCTATGTATCTCCGCTGTCGTTGTTAGGTTTCTCATGACAAAACCGTGTACTTACACGTTGAATACAACGTACATTATCTCGGTCAGACCAAGTGTTATGAATGACCATATTTTCACACTTTCACATCTTATCATATCTTATCGGGGGCCTTGTCTTATCAACCAACGGACTGTTTCATCATCTGTTTCGTCACCGATCATACTCCTTTTCATTACCGAAGCCGTACTCATGACGGACACACACCCAACACATGGATGACATCATACATGCCGATACCTCATGGACTCCCTATTGTATACACACCGCCGACACTCGTAGCACACATGGTCGTTTCAGTATTATTACTTACATGCAGTCACCACTCGTATTTAATGGTTTCACGGACTAGTAGCATACAACACTGGGTCAAGGGCGTGGAGCATCCCTAGTGGAAACGCGTATGGACAAGGAGCTTCAAACACAGACTTACTAGTATATAAGCAGTAGTGTAGTATCATTGTACTTTAGTTCCGATCTCGTTTATACACCTGGCCTAGCCTAGTCTTACGAACGTGAACGCTTTCTTCCTTAGTTCTTGCTGTGGTACCTGGTTGAGTCTCGTGGCTTAGTCAGTCGCTAACAGAAGATCGGAACTACTTTCTACCACCTACCACACATCCCTGATCGTCGATCAGCACTTCGCTGTTTGATCATCGCACATTCCCCATCCCCTTTCCTGTTTACAGATCGACGGAATCCTAATTCCAGCGCACGTCCGCATACGTGTGTATTGGTCCCAGTAGCGCCGGCTAACAGTTAGAGATAACTGCCTCGGGTGCTGGAAGTAGCCGCTCTCACGAGAACGAACTTTTGGCAGTTGCACTTCAGTGGGCGCTGTTTACGGGTCAACCCCCGTTCCCAGGAAAACTTCGGCTTACCTCACACCAGAGGGACGTCGGCTGGGCAATTGCGAACTTGTGACGAGCTCTTGGGCTCCGTAGATACGTAGTCAGTAGTCGGTAAAATAGTGTAGACAGTTACGATACCTACCTACTTTACTTACCTTATGATACACATCATCATTCCCCACCCTACCAAGTCCTGGATTCTATTTCAGATCTAGGCGATCCCTCCCTATTCATCCAAACCTCTATTCCCTCACCCGTTTCATCCAAATCCGCATCACCCATATCCCCACTTTCACCCTTTCAATCTCCGATCCCATCACCCCGATCCATCATGTCCAACGAAGCACCCGAAACCGCTCCTCACACACCCGCTCATCATGCCGATACCGAAATCAAAGGCCGATCCCTTGTGAACAAGCCTTACGACTATGACGGGGACAAGTCCAAGTACAAGAGCTGGTGGCGATCATGTTCACATACATCCGTGACAAGAAGAACAACCTCACATCTGACTCCGAAAGGATTGATGTTGTTCTCTCCTACATCCGAGGAGATCACGTAGATGCATGGGTCCAGAACTATCGGACCAGAACTTCGATGAGGAAGAAGAGGAATGGACAGTCTCTTGGACGGAGTTCAAGGAAGACTTGAAGGAGCGATTTGTGGATTCCAACCTCGCGCGAGACGCGCAAGACCAGATCGAGCGGTTGCGCCAGGGGCAAGACACCGCTCAAGACTTCTTCCAGAAGTTCGAGGTCCTGCTCACTCAGGCGGATACTCGAAGGATGACGCATTCGTCGTGAGACTTCTCGAGACCAATGTCAACGAGAAGATCATTGACCAGATCTATGGCAGCCGAGACGGGTTGCCAGAGAAGTACAAGGATTGGAAGGCACAGATCCTTCAGATCGATCAGCTGTGGAGAAGGCGGGCGGCGAGCAAGAGGTCCGGAATGCAGTCCCGGCCTCAAGCTCCGCAGGTGGCTACATCAAGAACCAATCCTACGAACCCACCCCCGACGCCGATCACACGACGAGATGCCACCGGTGTTACCTATGGAGGAGCCGGCAGGCCGATGGACATCGACAATGCACGTCGAAGGGGACTCTGCTTCAGCTGTGGCGAACACGGCCACGTCAGCAGGTTCTGTCCGAAGAAGGGTCGACCCCAGACGATTCGGGGTTTATGGACCGAGATGAATGACGAGGAGAAGAAGAAGCTGGCCGAAGAGTTGGGTTTTGCGAAGCTCCCGCAGTAGACGCAGTCCTGCCGGAGCAGTCATTAAGGAGAGAGTCGTCAGATGCAGATTCTATTTACAGTACAGGTACTGAAACACCTAAAATATCATCGACGACTTTACCACCAAAACCTGCGAAAGAAAGATTTGAGCCAAATACGCCCGAGTGGATTGCACAACGGCTAAGAGAGGATGACGTGTCGAGAGCAGTGGGAATTTTGAGAGCATGGATGCCGGAGCGGAGAGAGAGAGAAGCGACGGAGGAGAAGGTGATGGCGATCAGAGCGTTGACAAAGGAAGCTGCGGTGGAAGTTGTGACAGAGTTGAAAAAGTCGAGGAAGTACATCCGGGGAACAAAGGGGCAGGACATGAAACTCCGAGTAACCATAGAGAGCGTACACACAGGCTCTGAATGGGAAACGAGTGCCCTTCTTGACAGCGGAGCAACGGGTTCTTGCGTCAATAAAGAATTCGTCGAGAAGAACGGCTCCCGATCAAGGAGTTACCGGTCAAGCTCCCTGTCTACAATGCGGATGGAACCCTAAACGAGGGAGGAGCAATCGAAGGTTTTGTGGAGGTCCGGATGAAGATCGGTGATCATGCAGAAAAGATCGAGTTGGCCGTCACCAATCTTGGCAAAACAAGCATCTTTTTGGGGCTAGATTGGTTACGATATCACAACCCCACGATCAACTGGACGGAATCCACGTTGACTTTTGATCGATGCCCAGACCGTGCGGTTACTACCCGAATAACTCGCCGGAAGACGAAGGAGAAGATGTAGAAGAAAGCTGGAAGAGGGAGAGCGTTTGTTCTGGATGGACTGGGACAACTATCGCAAAAGCGGTGAAAAGCTGAGATCACAACAGCCTTCATCTGCTGCTGCACCTTACATTGAGGAATTTTCCGATGTATTCAGCAAGGCGGACTTTGATAAGTTACCGGAGCGAAGACCCTGGGATCACGCGATAGAACTCACGCCTGGTTCCAAACCGGTTGACTGCAAGGTCTATCCCCTTAGTCCATCCGAGCAGAAGGCATTAGACGAGTTCTTGGAGGAAAACATACGCACGGGACGCATACGGCCATCAATCTCACCCATGGCGTCACCATTCTTCTTTGTCAAGAAGAAGGACGGAAGCCTTCGGCCAGTACAGGATTATCGGAAGTTGAACGACATGACAATCAAGAACCGATACCCTTGCCGTTGATTCAGGAGCTTATCGACAAGCTGAAGGGAGCAAAGGTTTTCACAAAGATGGATGTCCGATGGGGTTACAATAACATCCGGATCAAAGATGGTGATGAGTGGAAAGCGGCGTTTAGAACAAATCGAGGGCTGTTCGAGCCATTAGTAATGTTCTTCGGACTCACAAACTCGCCGGCAACGTTCCAATCGTTCATGAATCACATCTGAAGGAGTTGATTGACGGCGGACATGTTATAGTTTACCTAGATGATATACTATCTTTACGAACACTCTCGAGGAGCATAGACAGATTGTACGAAAGGTATTGGAGATATTACGAGTAAATAAGCTGTATTTAAAACCCGAGAAATGTAGTTTTGAGGCACAGACTGTAGATTACTTAGGAGTTATTGTTGGAGGAGGAGAAGTGAAGATGGATCCGGCAAAAGTGGCCGTAGTGAAGGAATGGAAGGAGCCGACGAAGAAGAAGGAAGTGCAGTCATTCCTGGGATTCTGCAACTTCTACCGACGTTTCATTCGGGGATTTGCGGGAGTAGCGAAGCCGTTGACATCGCTAACCGGGAAGGGCGAGTGGGTTTGGGGCATGGAGCAGCATGAGGCGTTTGAGGAGTTGAAACGGAGGATGACGGAAGAACCCGTTCTGATCGTACCACGCGACGACGGCAAGTTTCGAGTTGAGGCGGACTCCTCGAACTATGCGAAACGGGGGCGGTTCTTTCCCAGTTTGTTGATGGAAAATGGAGACCAGTAGCTTTCCGATCTCGCGCGCTTGAACGAAGTGGAGCGCAATTATGAGATCTACGACAAAGGAGATGATGGCTATTATGGACTCGATCGACGACTGGCGGCATATCTCCTAGGCGCTAAGGAGAACAGTGGAGGTTTTACCGATCATCAAAACCTTCAGTACTTTAGGAACCGCAGAAGTTGAACCGGAGGCAGGCGCGATGGGTTACGGAGTTGGCAGAGTATGATATACAGATGATTCACAAGCCGGGCAAGACAATGGGGAAAGCTGATGCCTTGTCAAGGATGACAGGCCTTGAGAAGGGGGAAAAAGATAACGAAAACGTTGTTTTACTAAAACCGGAGTTTTTTATTTCACAAATTCAATTTTCTTTACATACAGTAGCTACACCGGAGGACGAATTACTTAACAAATCAAACAAAGAAAAGGAAACAAGACAGATACGTACAAAAAGCATTAGAAAACAAAGAAAAAGGATGGGAAGAGAAGGAAAACGGACTTATTATATGGAAGATCGTATTTACATACCGAAGGACAAGGAATTGCGGGGAAAAGTTATTGGAATGCACCATGATGCACAGCTTGCAGGGCATCCGGGACGTACAGACTCTTCGAGTTGATCACACGCACCTATTGGTGGCCGGAATTAGCCGAGACGTCCGCGAATACGTGGAAGGGTGTCAAAAATGCCAGTACAAAGTCACATCGCACAAAACCGGCGCACCCCTCCATCCTATAGACATTCAAGCGAAGCCATGGGAGAAAGTTGGGACGACATGATCGGCGAGTGCCGGAGTCGGGAGGATACAATGCGATCAGCACATTTGTGGACCATTTCACAAAGCGGTTACGCATTATACCAACACACACCACCCTGACGTCAGAAGGCATGGCTCGTATTTACCGCGATCGAATCTTCCCCATACATGGGATGCCGCGACAGATGATACATGATCGCGGTCCACAATACCACTCGCGTTTCATGAAGGAGTTGTACCGGTTGTTGGGCATAAGGAAACTTTACAACGGCGTATCATCCACAGGCAAATGGGCAGACGGAACGGCTGAACCAAGAGATAGAACATTTCTTACGGTTATTGTCAACTACCATCAGAACGACTGGCACGAATGGCTACCCTCTGCGAATTCGTTTACAACGATCGAGTCACTCGACCAAAGTCACTCCGTTCTTCGCAGACATGGGCAGACATCCCTACAAAGGCACCGCTCCGAAAACGGCATCGAGAAATGAGACTGCGCAGGAGTTTGCCGACGGCATGAGGAAACATGGGACGAAGTGGGGTCAGCATTGAAGATGGCAAAGAGGACATGAAACGGTTTTATGACAGGAACGGACAGAGGCAGTAGAGTACAAGGAAGGCGACAAAGTATGGCTGGAAGGGACGAATCTCAGCACGGACCGACCAATGAAGAAGCTCGATGACAAACGCTTCGGGCCGTTCAAAGTGATCAAGAAAGTCGGGACGAGCTCTTACAAGCTCCAGATTCCTCACACGTGGAAAAGCATCATCCCGTGTTCAATGAGGCCCTGTTGACGCCTTACCACGAGCCGCAATTTCCGACGCAACCCCGAGACACGCGTCCACCACCTGTGCTGGAAGGAGCCGAACCGGAATGGGAGGTTGAGAAAGTGGTTGAATTCCCGGAAGTACCGCGGGGGTTTTCAATACAAGGTTCACTGGAAGGGTTATGGCACACACGAGCAGACATGGGAACCGGCATGCAATCTCAAAAATGCCGACGAAGCCATTCGATTTCCACCACAATATCCGAACAAGCCGAAGCCACCGCGCTTGCTCGCATTGAAGTCCCCATGTCGCAATTTCCATCACATCTATTCCGACCCATGCCACCGCCTGACACCGAACCTATTGATGTCACGTTACCCTCTGCGGCCCTCATGGAGCAAATCTGGCGCAGAATGGAACTTGCGCCTTAAGGAGGGGGTGATGTTATGAATGACCATATTTTCACACTTTCACATCTTATCATATCTTATCGGGGGCCTTGTCTTATCAACCAACGGACTGTTTCATCATCTTGTTTCGTCACCGATTTCATTTACCCCTTT
>JADNYV010000873.1:0-13703 GCA_015501055.1 Mucidula mucida
ACACCTGGCCTAGCCTAGTCTTACAAACACGAACACTTTCTCTTTTAGTTCTTGCTGTGGTACCTGGTTTAGTCACGTGGCTATAGTCAGTCGCTAACAGTCATCGTCAAACATGTCATTTCCATTCCCATTCCCATTTTATGTTTTGCTGCCATCTTTGCCCAGGGCGGCGGTGGCATTCACATCTTCATCGTCCGGCTCAGTCTCTATGACGGCGCGCAAGTCCTTGTTAGTGGCCTGCAAGTCTTTATTTGCAGCCTCCGACTGTTTCAAACACGCTGTTGGGGCTTCCGAATGAGTTCACTCTTTGCGAGAAATATTTACACTCACCTTCCATATCTGCCAGTTTGGGCAGCCATAGCCACCATTTCTTCCATTTGCTTCTTTGCTTGTGTGGCATTTGTGGTCTTCTTTGCTGTCCGCTGTTTCTTTGGCAGCTGGTTCAAGTTCAGCTGGGCAAGTGGCTTCGAACCATTTTCTTCCGTTGGTGCGGAGCGCTTTCGGAGGTTTCTCGTCTGCGGTGGTCCCGCTTGCGACATCCTAACCTCTGGTAAGACAGCATATCTAATATGGATGTACAATGACTTACACAGTGTTGCTAGGAGACCAAGTGACCGTGGCAGAAGGGTTAAGAATTGTTTTAGTTTTGCTTTATTTGTTACTGCCTTTCATCACCTCGGATTCATCCCCGCTTTGTTTGCCCTTCTTCTGTAACCCTATGGCCCTGCAATGAGTATTTTGCGCCTTTTGCAACAAGGAAACCAGCCGCAGTCATGAACGGAAGCATTGTCGTGACCAGGCAAACCCATATTCGACTACAAATACCGCTGCATCTGCTCCAGCCACGTCGAGCATCAGTAAGTTTGGACCCGTCTGGTGGCGTCTGGCGGGGGTCACCGTCTGGCACCGCATGGTGCCATGCACACCATACCGGTACCAGACCATATTAGACCGTTATGCAGCCAGACTTGGTAGAGTCAGCCAGACACTGCCTAATTTTTTTTTGCTCTACAAGTTAATGACCCACCACAAACACTTCTTGTATTGATGCCCGGCTCCTTGACATGGTGCTCAATGTCGTTTCCAATGTCGACGCGCTCGGTTATCAAACCGGCCCGAAGCACATGGTCTGTGCGCAAGCACGCAATCGACCACATGTATGTTGGTTTCAACGGCGCAAAATTCCTAGGTTCTTCCTCATCCCACCACCTCGTCTTAACCACAAGACGAGGGCTATCCTTCCACCACCACCACCCCCTCCTCGCGATCTCTGTGTCCATTACGGGTCCCAATGGTGATGACCCCACCGACGGACGAGTTGACGCAAGGGTTTCGGTAACGAGGACATGCACAACAACAACAATATCGCGGCCTGCACAAGCACGATGACCGGGGCAACAAATAGGACGACGGGACAGTGAGCACAATGGCAGGACGGCGAGTACAATGACAAGGATGGTGAGTAGACGGCAATAACAGCAGTAAGACAGCACGCACGACGACTATGCGCCTCGGATCCCGATTCCAGTCCCATCTGCGAGCTCGCTAGTGGCGCCGCGGCTCAAGGATGGTCTAGTGCGTCTTTCCTCTTTTCGTCATTCATACCATTCACCGCATGGGGATGATCAGTGCCGCCGACGGAGCCTCTTGGTACATAATTTATGTCAATCCTTTGGTGCGAAGCGTCTCTTTCAGTTGTTCCGAAACATATATTGAACTGATCCGCATTGTACGACAGTCTATCAACAGGACACTGCCTGCTATTGAGCACAAGCTCCGGACAAGAACTCAGCTGGTTGGCGGCTCGTGCTATTACGATCATATCAACTTGGCGAGTCCTTACCTGCTTTGTCGCATTCTGTACAGACCCTGTTTATAGCACTGGTACGGGTAACTACGAGGACAGCGTGCCCAAACATGAAGACCTGCGATCGCGATGATATTGACTACAAGATTAGCCGGGCACGACCAGGACAACAGCTCAACGCCTACCCATGTTCGCTGCGCATCATGCCCATACACCCGACTCCGGTGATGCTAGACTAATACTTCCACCACGGTATGTCCGTGGTTTACCACAGCTGCGCAACTGCTAATTGTCCTGCCCCAGCATATAGGGCGCACCTGGTGTGCACGGCATTTGGTGCTGCATTGGTATCTAATGGTAGCATGTATATACTTACTAGCTACATCGCGTTGTATTAGATACACTAATCTACTTCATTTTTTCTGCAACTTTTATTATGATTTTAAGCTACTGGCAATGGTGTGGGATCAATGCATGCTCGAGGTGCTGTATGGGATTGGTCTGGTGGTGTATGGTTGAAGTGTCTGGTAGCGTATGGTTGATCGGAGGGACGTGCATAATTTATGCATGTTGTTTCTGGTGCCAGACACGTCTGGTGAGCATGGTTGGTCTGGTGCCATGCTCACCAGACGGGTGGCTACTTACTGATGAGCTTGGATTATGTTCTTACTTTCAATGATGAACCCACTGGCCCCTCCCTTCATTCCTCTCAGTTGTTCATGGATGTAGATGTTCCCGACTTACTGCCATCCGGTTTCAACGACGCACCTTGTACAGGTATTGACACCATCCTGGAATCAATTTTTGGGAACCGCCCACAAATCTTCCTGGATCCAGAGTCGGAAGACGAGGAGGATGCCAAGAATGAAGGAGAGCCAACGGAGGAAGAGAAGAGTGAACTGGAAGATCCTTTCCTTTTTAACTGGGAGCAGTATGCTGCAGAGTTTAGGAGTGAAACTGCTTTGGATCGCGTGCAGGCTGAGTTGGAGTCTGAAATTGCGGGAATTGGTAAGAATATCCACAGCACTATTTTAGTATTGGCTTACCACCTTGTTTAGCCAATCGATTGTCGGAGTACAACCAGCGAATATGCCAGGCCTTTGCGTACAATATGCATTCTCGCATGACCAATGCTGCCTTCAAAATGTTTCCACTCGGAATCAAAGAAGCCGAGCCTCCTCTTCCCACTCTTCACAGTATCTGCAAACGTGCTGAGTTTCTCTCAGGCTTTAAACCCAACATCTACCATTGCTGCATTAATTCCTGCTGCTGCTTTGCCGGTCCGAATAAAGATTTTGACAAGTGTCTGCACTGCAAAGAGGCACGGCTCGGCACAAACAAAAAGCCGTGAAAAGTCTTCATTTACATTCCCCTCATCCCCCGACTTCTTGCTTATGCAAAGAACATTCGTGTCGCTGAGCAAATGTGATATCGCGCTGAGCACAAGCCTTCGTCGGACAACAATGTCGAAGACATATTTGATGCTCTGCAGTATCATTGGCTCTGTCGCCGTCTTGTTCATATTGGGCGGCAGCTACAGCATAAATGCTTTTCAGATGCGCGTGATGTTGCGCTGGGACTCTCGACTGACGGTTTCTGTCCTCATAAGCATCGGAAGACCACGGCATGGCCTCTCATTCTGTTCAATTATAATCTCCCATCCGACGTGCGCTTTCACCACGATAATATTCTTTCTCTCGGTATTATTCCCGGTCCTCAAAAACCGGTTGATATTGACTCATTTCTCTGGCCGATGGTTTTGGAATTACTGCGCCTTGCTGAAGGAGTTCAGGCCTTCAACGTGTTTAGTGGACACATATTCCAACTTCACGCATACCTTATTGTTGCATTTGGTGACATTCCGGCTGTGTTGATGCTGATGCACATAAAAGGCCATAACAGAATATGTCCGTGTCGAATGTGCACCATTCGTGGTCTATGTGTGCCCAACTTGGGTGGTACGACGCACTACATACCGCACAAGCAAGCCAATCACCCCAATGTCAGCAACAATCCACAGATGGTGCAGGATTACAATCCTGCAGATCTCCCACTTCACAATCATGCTCAATTCATGTATATGGCGGTGGAGGTTGAAAACACGCGGACAAAGACTGAGGCGGAAAATCTGGCGAAGAAGTTCGGAGTTAAGGAAATTCCCATCCTCGCGCATCTCGACTCCCTCTCCTTTCCCATCTCCTTTCCCTATGATTTCATGCATCTGATCTGGGAGAACCTCATTAAGAACCTTATTCTTTTGTGGACCGGAGAGTTCAAGGGTCTCGATACAGGCGATGAGGACTATGTCCTCCCAAAGACTGTTTGGGAAGCCATTGGCGAGGCAACCGCCGCTGCTGGTTCCACAATCCCCTCCGCATATGGTAGTCGTGTTCCCAATATTTTGAAGGATCGCACCACTGTCTCGGCCGAGATGTGGTCATTCTGGACGTTATACATCGGGCCAGTACTCCTCCAAAATAAATTCTTGCAGCAAAAATACTACAATCACTTTGTTTGTCTTGTTTCCTTGCTGACAATCTGTCTCAAATTTGAGATCTCTCATGCAGAGAGTGAGACAGTTTGTGTTGGCTTTGAACAGTGGGTAACAGATTACGAAAGGTATGTCTATATTTTGATCTTGCTTCTGTGATTGCTGATGTGTGTTTGGTAGCTTCTACTACCAGCACAATCCAGTGCGCATTGCCGTCTGTCCCGTTACGGTCCACATGTTGCTCCATATTGCTGATAGCATACAAGATATGGGGCCGGTCTGGTGCTACTGGGCATTTCCGATGGAGCGGTATTGCGGACGACTCTCTCCTTATATTTGTAGCCGCCGTCATCCCTTCCGCTCGCTGGATCGATATGTAACGGAATCAACACAGTTGACTCAACTCATGGTCATCTATAATCTCTTTGATTTGCTGAACCTTTGGCCTCTACGGAAGCAGGTAGAGGGCACATTCTCGATGCCATTATGTGTGTATGCCATCCTGGTCTTCTTTCTGAGTACTAATCTCCTCTCAGATCCAACCTGTATCCTACTACCACCACGCACTGACGACAAGTTACCAAACGGGGTCACGAACAGTGTATGCGCAGCTTTGGCGACTCATTTCTCCACCGCGACCAAGAAGGTGAAGGTGCAGACTATTTGTCCACATCTACAGTTGGCGCATATTCGACAGTGGGGGCGTGTACGACGTATCAATAGTGATGCTGGAGATATAATCCGGGCTGTGCTTACCAGTACAACTACCGATGATAGTCGTGACGCAACATTTGTACGGGTACGTCAAACTGAATTATAACTTGACGCGGCACATCTTCTAATCTCTTTCTGCAGTACAAGGTCTATGTGGACCGCAATGCGAGAGATATCAATGCAGTTGAGGTCCTCAATGGCACAACATTGTATGGGCAGTTGGAGCGCCTCATAACAATCCAACTTCCGGACACAGCATTTGCAGGCGGAGCTCGGGCGCTTGCGAAGCCATCTGACCGTGTAATCATCTTCGCGGCCATCCGCCAATGTGTCGTAGGACCGGAGACAATCCACGGACTCAATTTTCATTTCTACGAAAAGCTGGGCGGCTTGGATATTGTCGACATTACAAGTGTGCAGGCGTTGGTTGGTTGAGTGAAGGAAATGGCTCCAAAGAAGGGCTACGCACTCATTGATCGTAGCGGCTCATTGGCACGGGCTGTGTATGAAGATGAGGATGATCACGCCCGTAGGACAGCTCTGAATGCCGAGGAAAGTGCAAGCTAGGTATTTAGGTTGAATTTCAGTGCATTATTGGTCATAGATTTCTGGATGAATTAAGAGATGAACATCATACAGCAGTAGGTCGAAGAAATAGGCTACTAATGAACCTAGAGATTTAGGTTATTTTCTATCAACCTAAGTACAGCCTCTGCTAGGTTGAATGTCACGAAACGCCCAATTTTTGGTTGATCATCAACCTAGATCATCCTTACAGTGCTAGCGTGAGGTTGATTCCTCTATGGGATCAGTGCACAGCGCGGGATGGCGATCGGCCTGGACGCGTGTGAGATGGGCACACACGTGGTCCGAAAGCCTGTCGTCTTAACCATAAGGCAAGGGTTATCCTTCCACCACCGCCACCTACAGTCTCCTCAGCAGGATGATATGTACCGGGGGGTGAAGGCGACTTGGCGGTAGTGATTTTTGTTTCGGCGCTACTTACTACAAAAAGCTCAATCTTTCGCAGACTTACAGACGTGCCCCCTGGGCCGGCGCCTGAAAGCGTCAGCTCAGTCAAATTTGATGGTTATCTTGGACATCCAAGGCGACTTTGTGTTGTAAGTCTCATTAAGTCGACACCCCTCATCCCTTTGACGAAGAAGTACGTACTCAACGCTATTCTGCGCGCGCTGGTCATCGTGGAGCTGAAATGATCGGCTATCAAACGGAACTTGAAGTCCGAAGAAGAGAGGATATAACTTACCCACGTACCATGAGCACTCGGGCTGCTCTTTCTGTTTCTCTCGTCGGTGGAATCCTGACCACCGTGTACTTGCTCAGACCCATTCGTGTGGTGCGCGTCCAAGGCGCCTACAGCTCCCTCTATTGGACAATCCGCTCCTGGTTATGGAACTATCCGGTCACTGAGGATTATGCCATTTGGGACACTGGAGACCCAAACGATGAGCAAGTATTCGAAAGTGACAGATTGCGCCTCCTACGAATCTGGCGCTTCTTGCGTCCGTTCTTCGTTTCGTGTGGATATCACCCATACGTCCTGAAAGATCCGACCGACTTGTTCAGTGACATTATGCCAAGTACCCCCGCGTCAACCGAAAAAATGACGTTTCCATTCGCGCAATGCTTCTACAAGGCAGATGACGATGCGGAAACAACTTTTTTCGTAGGTTTTTCCCCCAAGAGTTGCAAGTACTTACCAGAATACCGCCAGTCTCCATTCGTGTGGCCTGCGCGGGATACGCTAGGGCGAGACGTGATTCTGAAGTCAATCACCGTGTTTGCAAAGTTTTTTTATCTCATCTTGTTCAGGTCTATCTCTGGTCCACAGCCCAGCAAGGAGCTCAGAGCTTTCCGTCTCTTACAGTCTGATGCCCTTCGGGACGATCCGCGGAATCACACCATCCCTGTTCTTGATTATGTTAACTTCAATAGCCAAGTGTTCGTTGTAATGCCGAGGTACGCGCACCATTACTTCTACTTGCCACACTAAGCCCACCGCGAACACATTTCAGATGGCATGTGGCGATCAAGGCTGATTTTGCGAAGGTTGGCGAACTTGTCCGATATGGTCAGGCATTCATGGAGGTTAGTGCGTTATCCTATTTTCCAGTGCTGAATGTAGAAATCGTTATGTAGGCTGTTGCTTTCCTTCACGAGCATAATATTTCTCATGGCGACATTCTTCTCCAAAACATGATGACAGACGCACTCATTCCGGAGGCCAAGAAGTTGACGGAACCTCGCATTGCGGGCGTTCGTGGACCCAAGCGCCGATACGCCCTCATTGATTTCGAAACAGCCATTGTAGACTACAGTCCCGAGCTGTTGGCGGGTTTCAAGAAGGATGTTAGGGACCTTGCATCAGCCCTGGAGTTCAATCTGCGTGTGAGTAGGGTATGCAGTTGTTCACAAAGTTCTGACCACGCTCTCTAAAGTGTATTGAAGATGTTATACCAGACATAGTACCACTCTTCGAGTCCATGAAGGATTCCGCTAGTCCGACGCAGCCGAGTGCAGCCGCAGCCCTTTCTCGTTATGAAGAAATATGCAGCTCGCTCTCTACGGAAGACTTGGAGCTCCATGTAGAAGGGCGTTATTGGCTTGACGGTCGGTCCGTTTTTTGCTAGACAAGACGAAAATTTAAAGCTTCCCAGGAGAGATATCATTACGACTGGCTCCTTGCGTATTCGTGTCAGATGGCGATACCTAACATGCAGTGTTGTTCGTATTGCTGTGCTATCTATTGTGTATGCTTCGCGCCACGAATGTTAACCCTTCGCAGTCCAGACTGTTAAAAACTATCGAGTCCCAGTACGAGAACGTTCTGAACATTTTGAGACGGCATAGATAGGTTCCGAGTCATCCATGACTGCCTCGTCTGTACTATGGACTTACTGGTGTTGTGTGCTTCGCCAACGATCACGGTGTGCCCGCCCCTCAAACCGAGAATGCGGCTCTTCAAAAGACGATTTACGAAACATTGACATCATCTCGTCTGAATCGGCCATCGAACGAATCTGTACTTTACAAGTCCGAGATGTGACTTGCAGACCTACCATGAACCCTCGAGCTGCGCTGTCTATTTCTTTTTTTTGTTTCATCCTGACGACCACGTACTTGCTTTAGAACAATCCGTGTGGCGCACGTTCAAGGTATTGGACGGTCCGTTCCAGGCGGTGGGCGCGAGCCTCGCGAACATCCTCGTCGTCTTTCACGAACTTCCCTGCTGCACTGGCCAACAACTTGGTTGACGGAGCTGTTGGTGGCTGGCTATACAGCGGTGCCTTAGCAGCTCTGCGCGTCTTCTTTTCCAAGGACGACGACGACGATGCTACAGACAACTTTCGCTCTCTTCTCGGTTCACAGCCAAAAAGTGCGCCCAATCCAACATATCACCGTTCTCCAGCAGCGTGGCACTCAACGCCAGTCAAGTTGCCGCCGAGGGTTTCTGTTGAAAGAACGCGGGCCCTCTCTAAAGGACGGGGGTATGCATTTACTGTATTAACTCGGGAGGTTGTATTGACGACAATAGCTGCAGACAATCTAATTACTCAGAGTCACGGTTAAACAACCCCAGCAGTACTCACAACGAATATTAGTGAAGGTCTCTTCCTCCTTAGCACTGTACCATTCTCAAACGATCCCCTCTGGCCTGACGGCCTACTCAAAATCTTCCGCATACCACACGTCGACTAACAACCGCTATTGCGGACCATACACCAAACTGCTCACGTACTGCTTCGGCCCCAACTCATGTCGCTTCCGAAGCCTCTTCCTTTCCCCTTCCTAGCAGGGCTTGCGGTAAAGCTGCCACCTTCTTTGTCTTCATAGTCGTCTACGACCGGCTCCGTTGATCGTAGACATCGTGTCTGCATTTTCTGGAGTCTTTATCATTTACACTTATCGCTGTACCCAGCACGATACCCTTCGGTGACTCTAAGGCAGGTAAATATCTGGGAGAATGCCCGGAGACTGCGATCTGTTGACTGCACCGACGCAGGCGGGTTGGTCGCATTGCCTTGGGAGCAGCTGAACAAAATGGGAACCCTAATGCCTTGGCTGCTGATCCGTTGTCGAGAATGTGTAATGTTTCAGAGACTCGAGTTAGGGTTTGGGCTGGACTGCCCTGGTTCCCTTCAGAATAATCGCAATCCGGTGCTGCTTTCGATACGAATGATGCAGAGTACACCGCACAGGTCGCTCAGATCTTGATGACGCCTTTGCTCACAGATCTGGAGTTTGTCTTTGGATGTAACTGCGAAAGCTACTACAGGACGTTCAAAGCGATTCGAATGTCTGGACGGCAGTGCTCATGTGGAGGACTCGTGGATACAATATTTCCACCCTTCCAGCCTTCTGCCAGCTTTGACCACTTGACGGTACTTTCCTGTGAAGAAGCAGGGAGCTTAGAGCGAACCTGGAGTCGACGGTGACGGTAAGACGTTTGAATTAGTAGCAGGTAAGGTAGCTACGTACCTGGAGTCGACGGTGACGGTAAGACGTTAAGTCTAGTCACCGTCGCCTCCGGCTATATGTAAACTATGATGATGTAATTATGGGTCCGAATGTAGACGTGTACTAGCTGTACTGTAACACTCCCCCTCAGCTGGATACGTCTAGGATGGAATGAGCCCGAGCAGCTTGACCATATGCTGCATCTTCTCCCGGCCGAGAGCCTTCGTCAGAGCATCGGCTGGCATGTCATCCGTGCGGATGTGGTCGATGCGGATTTTTCGGCGGGCAACTTGTTCCCGCAACCAATAAAACTTGAGGTCGAGGTTCTTCATACGTCCGTGATGCTCTGGGTTCCTGGCAACTGCCATAGCAGATTGATTATCGGTGTAGAGTTGGGATGCCGAGGTGAGTTTATAGCCGAACTCGGTGAAGAGGTTGCGTAGCCACATGATCTCCTGACCCGAAGAGCAGGCAGCGACGAACTCGGATTCTGTTGTCGACAAAGTGACAAAAGATTGAAGCCGGCTCATCCAGCTGATAGCCCCAGTCCCCATCTTGACAACCCATCCAGTAGTTGAACGACCATTATCCAGATTCCCCCCATGGTCAGCATCACAGTACGCAGTGAAGAGTTGACCGGGTTGACTGGGATCGGGTGCATACTCGATCTTATAGTCAACGGTCCCCTGGATGTAGCGGAGAACTCGTTTGAGAGCTTCCCAATGGGCTGGTCCGGGGTTCTTGAGGTACCGAGAGAGCACGCTGACGGGGTACGCAAGGTCAGGGCGAGTGGCAATGGCGAGGTAGGCAACAGCTCCGACAGTGTTAATATAGTGCTTGTCCTGCATGAATTCGTAATCTGCAGCTGAACGTGGTCCCATCACCTTGGAGAGTTTGACACTTGGGTCAAGTGGTGTCGTGACTGAGTTACAGTCTGCCATTCCAGCGCGTGCAAGGACTCCGAGAGCATACTGCCGTTGAGACAGAGTGAGTGATCGACGAGCACGGTTGCGCTTGATCTCGACACCAAGAAGGAAGGAAGTGGGGCCTAGATCACGTAGTTTGAAGTAGGTACCGAGTTTTTGTACAATGCCGCGTGCACTCTCTGTGGACTTGGCGGCAATTGTCAGATCGTCAACGAATACGGGGATGATGATGCGAACGTCGCCGGATGAGTAGACCCAGATGCTGTGCTCACAGCGGACACATTTAAAGCCCATTTCCTTGGAGGTAAGCGTGGCATGTAGTTTGTTGTGCCACTCACGTCCTGCTTGCTTGAGTCCATAGATACTCTTGAATAGGCGCCAGACCCAGTCCTTCCCCTTTTGCTCAAATCCTTCCGGCTGCTCCATATATACCTCCTCCTGAAGTTCACCATTCAGAAATGCTGATGATACATCGGCACTCCATAGTTCCAGATCTTCCAGTGCACCTAACGCGAGAACTGCACGGAGAGCCGCCCATCGTGGTGTTGGTGAGAACGTTTGATTGAAATCCCGACCAAAGCGCTGATCATATCCTTTAGCGACATAACACCCTTTGTAGCGTTCAATTGAGCCATCTGGATTGTGTTTGAGTTTAAAGACCCAGCGACCGCCAATAGCCTTGCGATCAGAAGGCCGTTCAACAAGCTCAAAGACTTCATTCTCAATGAGAGCCTTGATCTCGTCAACTGCGGCTTTGTGCCACTGAGCAGCCTCTTCAGGTGGTCGGCTGCATGCTTCACGGTAGGATCGGGGTTCACCATTATATGATGAGGCTTTGTTGGCAGCGTGAACGACACCGTTGTAGGCGAATTCGAGGATTTCAGAAACAGAGAGATAGTCGCCTTCAAGAGGTAGCTCGTTAACATCTGTCCGAGCACTAAGAACTGCTTCAACAAGATTTCCTGCACCAAAGTTCCAAGGCTGTCGACGCTCACGCATACCACGGCCGAAGTTAGGACCGAGATCAGCTAGGCCATCAGCACGAACGGGAATCTCTTTTGGTGCTAATGGATGAGGTGGTGTTGGGGGTAAATCGGTGAGATCAGAGAGATCGGACAGAGAAGATAATGGACGATTAATTGGTGAGCCAGGTGGAGTTCGAACTTCAGGAAATATTGGAGATGGAGGATCCTCTGGCGCGTCGGAGAGTAAATCTCCCCCTCGACACAGTAGAGGATCTCCCCCTAAATCGGGTGCTTTTGCGATACGCATGGTTAGAGATGGAGAGGTGGGGAAGAGGTCGCTGAACGGACTGATGAGGGTTTTGTGATTTCCGGGAAAGACACGTTGTTTGAAGACGACATTGCTGGAATTGAAGAATTTCTGAGTAACTGTGTCATAGAAGCGCCAAGTCTTTGACTCGTTCGGGTACCCAATGAAGATGCACTTCTGAGTATGATCGGCAAGTACGCGTTTGCGGCGATTCTTCTTTCGAATAAGAATATAGGCCAAACACCCAAAGACGCGGAGATTCGAGATGTTAGGAGGTTTGTGATTCCATCCTGTATATGGAGTGGTGTCAGGAAATGGTTCTGTCGGTGAGCGATTCCAAACATAGACAAATGCCTCAACAGCTGGCTTCCAGAATGATGAAGGAAGATGAGATTGAACGAGCATAGCAGTAGCACCTTCAGCAATTGTGCGATTAACGCGCTCTGCGATTCCATTTTGATGCGGCTCATCGGTTTCTGTATGTTCGCGTTGGATCCCCTCGTCCTTGCAAAAGTTGCGAAAGCCTCCATCCATGAACTCGCCACCTGTGTCGCAGCGGAAGATCTTGATCTTGAGACCATGGAATTTCTCGACATAAGCCTTGAAGCGACCAAAGGACTTGAACGTCTGACTTTTGGCTTGCAGGAAGTCCACCGTAAGATATCGAAGCTTGTCGCATATATAGGTGACCCAATAATGTGCACCACCGTCCGCTGAGGTTACGAGTGGTCCCTTTAAGTCACTGTGAATGCGAGCAATGGTTTGGGAATGAGGAGTTGATGGTCCGCGGGGAATGTTATGACGATGCTGTTTCCCGAAAATACATGGCTCGCAGATTGGATCGACGGGAGAGGTCATGTCCAACCCTTTAGGCAGACCAGTAATAAGGTTCTTCGAGACTGCTCGCTGAAGCATACGATAGTTGAGATGGCCAAAACGCTCATGAATGAGTTGAAGATCAGCGACACGAGTGGTCGCAGCGCTAGTATTGGCGAAAACCTTGGCGGAGTTGAGAGTTGTACCGAGAAGGTAGCCGACATTGTTGTCGTTGACAGTGGCTAGGAAACGGAGTGTTCCACCCTGAAGGAAGTTGACGGATGAGCCAATGATCTCGACGGTGTATCCTTTCTGACGTGTGAGGCGGAATGGAGATAGTAGATTGTTGTGTAGTGCGGGTACATGAAGGACGTCTTGGAACTCTACTTGAACCATTTTCCTCCCCTCTAAATCTCGTGGCGAAAATATAACTGTGCCAATCCCCTCTGAATAAATGATTTTGTTGTCTGCGAGACGGATTGGAACGACATGCGGTGAATAAATGTAGAACCACCGGCGATGAGGTGTCATGTGAGAACTCGCGCCTGTATCGGTGTTCCAGTTAGAGGATGTCGGAGAGTGAGGATCAACACTTGCCGCACTAGCGGTTTCCTCCGTAGCATTGGCACGGTCCAACTTCTCGTTCCCATTCAATTTCTTCGGCCATTTCTTATTCCCTCCTGACTGCACGTCCTCGACGGCCCTCAGCTTCGCTTTTGCCTTCTTGAAGCAGTTCTCCTCGAGATGCCCCGAGCGCGAACACCAACCGCAGATAAGTGTGGCTGAGGGCAATGGGACAGACGAGGCAGCGGCAGGAGCGGCAGCTTGAGTGGCGGCGTGAGCAGCGGCATATGCAGCAGCGGCAGCAGCAGCACGAAGCGCCTTCTCAACGCGAGATTTGCGCTGAGTCTCCTCGGTGTGGAAAGCGGCGACGAGTTTGTCGAGGGCAAGGGAATCGAGGAGAAGGAGGGTTGAGGCAAAGTAGTCATACTCTTCGGGAAGAGCGCGGAGGAGTGCCATGGATTGGAGCTCATTGTCGAGGTCGACGAGAGTGAAGGAAGTGGTGCGGAGGTCGTGCATGACCTTCATACAGCTCGCGACGCGTCCAACGAGGGTTGTGAGCGTCTCGTCCTCTTCCTTGCGAATATTGAAGAGTTCTTCATAGGCATTGAACCGGTTTCCAGGCCGCTTCTGCTGA